>AJWJ01000173.1:0-41496 GCA_000277445.1 Polysphondylium violaceum
GGGTTGCCATTTTATTCAAGTAAAAAAAGTAAATTTTTATTTTTGCCGCTATTTATAACTCAGTTTGGGTTTTTTACGATATTATCTATTCTATTATTTTGTGAGTGTATGTGTTTGTGTTTGTGTGTTTGATTAGACGATTGAGTGGTGTTTATACAACATCACTGTGGTATCCACTTTTAAATAGAGAGATAGAGAGTGAGAGGGGGGTCTGATTTCTTTTTATTTTTCTCTTTTTTTTGTGGTGGGTGAAAACACCACAAAGAGTAAAATCTAATTATAGGGATTTTAGATATCGACGATTTGTAATCATGCCCGCTGTCAATTACTATTTGGAGAGGTATGAAAGATAAAAACGAAAAACATATGTTTTTGAATGTGGTGAGTGCACTCCACACTTTTATCTGACTCTTTTTTTTCAGAATCTCCAACTTTTGCGTTACGCAAAAAAAGAATGTGTTGTGCTCATGTCGATTGATATGTCAACTCGCATGCAATTGTGTGAAGTTGTTGTAGATTATAAACAGTAGTTAGTATCTACTAGTAGTTGATAAAACTCAAACTCTACATCAAAAAATCCCAGATCACACGATTGGTTATAATATAACCTTCAAGTAGCTCTCTAAACAATCAATGTATCCTGGAGCTCCTAAAATGATCTTTTGACCAAACTCTGCCTTGGATGATTTTTGATTTTTTATTTGAATTTTTTCAATTTCTTGAAAAGGGGTAGGCCTTGAAAAACAATTTTGAACAAGTTACACAAACACAGACACATATCAGAGATGAAGAAGAGTTTATTGGTAGCTTTTTGTATAATAGTGGTGTTTGCAATCACAGGTTGTAACTCACAATCCACAGCCCCAAACACATTTAATGTATTGTTTGAGACCTCTATCGGGAATATAGAGTTGACATTGAATAGAAGTTGGGCACCTGTCGGTGTTGACCATTTCTATGACTTGATTCAAGCAAATTATTATGACCAAAATGCATTTTTTAGAGTGATTCAATCACCCAGACCATTTGTAGCTCAATGGGGTATAGCTGCCGACCCAGATATCAGCGCCAAGTGGAATTTCACCATCAATGATGATCCAGTCGTTGGCAACTCAAATACCATTGGCACAATATCATACGCCGCCGAAATGAACAGCAACAACTATGCATGTTGTAGAACAACTCAACTTTTCATCAACTTTGGTGATAATTCATTCTTGGATTCAATGGGTAATTAGTCATTTATTTATATATGAAAATCACGACCAACCGATATATTTTTGTCGCTAACATACTCTGTCGTATCTATACTTAGGATTTGTACCTTTTGGTTATGTAAAGTCTGGTTTAGATGTCGCAATGAAGTTTTACTCTGGGTACGGTGAACAGCCCGACCAGACACTCATCTATTCAGAAGGAAATTCCTATTTACAAGAAAACTTTCCTTTATTAGATTATCTAACTTCAGCAACCATTATAAATGATAAATAAAAGTACTCGAGGAGATAATCAACGATGAATAACTGTCTCTTTTATTTTTGGTCTTGACACGTATGTAATGCGCTTTTTTAAAAATCTTTTTTTTTTCATTTGGGTTGATATTGTGTGTGAAAGTCAGGAATAGTTCAAATTTTTTCAATTTTTAAAGATAGCAATAAAGAGACAGGAGAGGGTAAAGAGAGCAGAGAGAAAAGTGTATAATATAAATTGTAAAGTAATAATAGTAATAATAGAACATATAGAATGAAATCATCAGCATCATCAACAACAACAACAACAACAACAACAAAACAAGAGGTAAATAGTAATAGTAGTAGCAATGTTGGTTTAAAAAATAAGAATAATAATCTGTCACATTTGGTGTCGACAAAGAGGCTACCCATTGATATCAGTCATGACACTCTCATGGATCCCGTCAATATTCCATCAAAGTTTAAGTTATTTCAAGCATCATCAGACAATACAGGCAATATATTTGGCTATATTCAGTATAATCTATTGGATGGGGTGAGGGTGTCGGCCAGGACGTTGGATTCGAGATTAAAGGTGACGGTGGAGAGACCCCCTTCATCAGTGGTGTCGACATCGATCGCCAATAACAACATCAGCAATACACCCATCAAGTTTTCCTTCAGTTGGTATGAGACCCCACGTGGTCCACGTGAGGCCGACATTGGCATCAACGTGTCGAATCTGTACAGTATCTACAAAAAACACCTCGGTAGTGTGTTTCAGGTGGGCTGCAGCGCAGGTATCCGTGTGCACAGCCTCAGCAGAATGATTGTGTCGCCCTTTATCAATCCCAAATTCACATATTTTGGTAAATTTGGTTGGATCAATCTCAACGTACCCATCAACAAACGATCCAATCGTGTGGTCCTCAAGCACCACATGTTCTTTTCCATTGCGGGCAATACATTGTTGTCGAGTTTGGAGGTGACATCTCGATTAGGCGATATGAGCAAGTATCTCAGTGGCGGCAAAGAGAGCAAGGATCGATTGGCTGCCAATGCATATCCATGCTCAAATTTTGACAGAAACAGAATCACATGCGGCTCAAGATTCTTTGAAACCATTCACTACAAAATCGTGCATGTCAACAGCTCTACTGAGGCCGGCGTAAGAAGAGTCAGTAAATTATATGGTGTGTCGTGGCAACTAGAGTTTGGTCTAAAACACAGCCTTGGTGGCATTGGTGCCCTTCAATGTCTTTTCACCCACACTCTTGGCCAGAAGACAAACTTTGGTCTCAGTTTTGGTTTTGATATTTAGATTTAGATTTATAAATCGAGTGATTTAAATTAAATAAAAAAAAAAAAGAGATCTTTATTAATGTACGATATGATATCTAGGGTTCATAGGATAAGGATAAGGATGATGGTGTACCATTGTTTTTGTACTGCTCGAGGGCGTGGAGATACTCGTCTCGGTTAATATCAACCTTTTCCATGGATCCCCATTTGGTGCCGATGGATAAACTGACAGAGAGGGGAACACTGAGTTGATGGTGTTGGGATACTTCTTCCATTTTTGATTTGATGACAAAGTGAAGATTCTTTTCTCTGATGAGTGATTCTGGAATTTCAAAGACGAGTTCATCATGGATCTGAAGAATGAGACGTGGTTGTAAAAGTGGATTTTCTTTGGCTTCTTTGATCAAGACTTGATCGATGCTCAACATGGCCGTTTTGATGATATCTGCAGCACTGCCTTGAATGATGGTGTTGACAGCTTGACGTTTGGCGGTGGAGGCCTCGTAGGAACGACTGGATTTAATATCGGGGAGACATCTACGACGTTTGCTAATAGTTTCAACATATTGCTTGGCTTGGACGTCTCTGTTGGTGGCCTCGATAAATTCCTTGATTCGAGGAAAGCCTGCAAAGAGTTTTTTGATAAATTCGTTGGCGTCTGATGGAGACACACGGATAATGGCGCTGAGTGTGTGCGCACCCATGCCATACATGATACCATACACCACTCTTTTGGCCTTTTCTCTCTCATCGTTGGTCACTTGATCTGGTGTTTTGTTTTTCAACACACCTGCCACCATTCTCATCACATCGAGGCCGTCTTCAAAGTTTTGAATCATCTTTCTGTCGCCGCAATAGTGTGCCATGACTCTAAGTTCAATCTGATTGTAATCCAATCCCACCAACACATAGCCCTCTCTGGCGATAAAACAGTCTCTAAAATTAACGCTGTGGCTCATCTCGGGTGGTAATCCTCGATTGATTTGGTTCTCTGCATCTTGCAAATCAATCATAGATATAGTGGTGGATTCGTAATCGTCATCGTCGTCCTCTGTGGCACTTCTTACACCATTGGCTTGGTATGCATCGTCTATTTCGCTTACAGAGAAAACACCTCTTGGTAAGTTTTGAAGATTGGGGTCTTGACATGACACTCTTCCAGTAGAGGTACCCGTTTGCAACCATTTGGGAGTGATGGGGATGGTGTGATAAACATTCTTGTCCTTCCTGGCCTTGTATAGATAGGGTTCAATGTATGATGATAGAATCTTTCTTACTCTTCTGTAATTCAATACCAATCCGGGTAATGTTTCGCTGGGATTCTTTACAGCCAATTCCAACATTTGTTGCTTTTTTGTTCCGCTTCCATTCCATCCTATTAATCCCAATTCGGTAAATTTAGCAGAAACAGCAGCAGGTGATCCCAGTCCCTTGAAGCTATACCTATCCATACACCATCTTTCCAATGTCTCCAAAGACAATTTCAATATACCCTCACTCTTTACAATTGTATCTGGATTAAATGTAACTCCATGTAATTCTAGTTCTAATTATTATTATTTTAATAAAATGATTAGTGATCAGCGATATCATATATCAGAATGATATAAAAGACCAATCAATATACATACTAGATAAAATGGAAACCAATTTCATTTCTCTTGCAAATGCAAACAATAATTCCAAATCTGATAGTTTCTTTTTAATGAGGATATGAAGGATTGCTGTGTTTTTCATATCGATAGCAAACTTTGAATAGTTGTTTGATACATCCATTTTATCAATGCTCGATTCTGATCCATCCAATGAATTGATTGTTTGTATACTTTCACTGTAAAATACATTTTCTTTTTGTTTGTTTGATTGAATGATTGATGTTGAAGGTAATGAAACCAATCCATTGGTATTGTTGTTGTTGTTGTTGTTGTTATTACTAAGAGTACCCATTTCTTTTTCCAATGGAGTTAAAAATGTATTGATCAAGGACTCCATTGAATACTCAAACATTTGTTTAGAGTCTGAATTAAAAATCCATCCACCGACTTTGGGATCCCAGTTGGATGTTGGGATAAAGAATGGGTTGTAGGAAAGGAATGGTTTCAATGCATCTTGGCTATTAAAACAGACGTTTTCCTTTGTTTTCTCTAATAGTTTAATCATAAAGTCCAAATGACTACGTACTTTTTTACCTTCAGGATTAAAGATTGGTATAAAATACTTTTTCAAACAGGGCAAAGAATCCATTGATCCACCAGATGTAGAGACTGAAGAGGACGAGGATGTTATATGGGGTGTGAGAAGTGAAGATGACCCAGAGAGAATCCATAAGCAGTAGGCCAACGGTTCTTGGGCAGTGCTATTATTGCTACTATTCTCAATGGCTCTAGATTTCTTTGCTGCAGTGCCTTTGGGAAGGTTGTGGTCTCTAAAGTTTGTCTTGTCATTGTCAAATTGAACACCCCAAACAAGTAAAGTGATCTTTTCAATATCAATTTCACTTTCCAATTGACGAATAGAAAATTCATGATTGATCTCTTTATAGCCATTGGGAACAATTGATTTCATTGTTTGTCTCTTGTACCCACCAGCACCAACCTTTGTTGGAGTATGTCTCTGGAAAGACGAGAATGCTGGTGTATCTATAATATCTTCAATAGTTTTACTCGCAACTGCTTCAAATGATGATATAACATGTTTCTTTGGACTAGAAGCAGGTCTTTTTGAAGGTGTCGTTTTCTTTGGTGTAGTACTTGGTGTAGTGTTTGGTGTAGTGTTTGTACTTGTTGTAGTAGTTGTTGTTTTCTTTGCTGGTGTTGTAACTTTTTTAGGTATAAAGTCTTCATATTTAAATTCATCCAAAATATCCAATAGAGGCAGATCTTGTTGTTGTTGCTGTTGTTTAGTTGGTGTTTTTACAGGTGTTGTTTGTTTATCAGTTGGTTCTTGAAAGGATTGTTCATCAAGATAATCTTTTTTATCAAATACAAATGGTTCTTGTTGTTGTTGTTGTTTCTTGACATTAGTAGAATCTGATGGTGTAATCCAATCATCGCTGCTTTTTAGTATCTTACTGCTACTTGTAAAGGTAGTATTGGCATTCAAAGGGCTACTCTTTGTAGGAGTATTGGAGTTGAGTTTTTGATGACTAATGTATTGCATTCTAGCTTGTATTTGTTGTTTAACCAAAGGATCGTTTGGATCTACTGGTAAACCATTTTGGTTCTCATATTGTGGTCTATGTTTAGTTAGAGACACTATTGGTTTTGGTTGCTGGGGTTGATCAACTGGTTTTGGTTGTTGATTACTATAGGAAGCACTTAGTTTCTTTATATCTAATTTAAGTGGTTTAAGTTTAGATGGAGATGGTGTTGGAGTAGTTGGAGTAGTTGTTGTTGGTATTGGGTCGGGTAAAGGTGCAGGTAAGGGTACAGGTAAGGGTACAGGTAAAGGTACAGGTTTACTACTATTACTATTTACAATACTGCTACTACTACGTTGTACTCTACTACCATCATCAACAACTTTACCACCACCGCCCAATGTAGGCGAAGAGGTACTTCTGTTATTTATATTTGTATTACTAAATGAAGCTCTGTTTAATAGTAGCTGTGAAGGTGAAGTTTGCAACACTCTATTTAAATTTGAAGAAATTGAACCAATGTTTGGACTACTATCTGTATCTGTATCCATACTAAGCGTACCACTACTACTACTACTATCACTGTTTTTGCTCTTGCTATTACTATCGCCATCTAGTGCATGAAGTATGGACAAGAAATCATTGTCCACATCATCTAGTGTTTGACTAGAGTTTGAGTTTAAACTCATCTCTGCGCCTATCTATCTCTGTATAATTGTGAGGACTTGAACATACGCTCCTCTTTGGAAGAAAATTGCTTTTTTTTTTTTAAAACTCTATCAAATTTTTCAATTTCTCGGAATTATCATACCTCCCACCCACCCCATCGTTATCAACTATCACTCATGTTTAAGAGAGGATTATCATTGTTTAGCAATAGTAGTAGTAGTAATAGTGTTAGTAATATTAAACTTGATAAACATGCATTTCTAATACAACCACCGATCGTCAATAAATGTCCGCAGCAAATCAAACTCTATGAACAGGGATCACAATTAGAGTTGCAGTATGATCATAGCAAATCATTTACTTTTTCATCAGAGTTTCTAAGAGTGCAATCACCATTATCTGATAAATCAAAGGATGCAAACGTAGGTACCAAACATAAATAACACATCTATGTTAGTAATAGTTTTGTTAACGCCTTCCCTCATTCATTCATTCCTTCTAGTTGATCACAGGCAGAAGAAATGTAAGAATTATGAAAATAGAACCTGTTGGTAACTATGCTATAAAGTAAGTGTGCATATGTATACTGTTGCATTTATATCATTTAGCTAATCTTTTTATCTCAAAGATTCATGTTTGATGATCTCCATGAAACAGGTATATATAGTTGGGATTATTTATATAGTTTAGGTGAAAATAAATACTCTTTAATGAAATCTTATCTAAAGAGTATTAAAGATACAGGCAAATCTAGAGATCCCAGAGTTCATAATAGACAACATTTAAAACAACAACAAAAACAACAACAGGATAGTACTGCCAACAATAAAACAACAACAACAACAACAACAACAACAACGACCACAACAACAACTACCCCTAAAGAAGAATAATTTATCTTATTCATAATAAAGCTTGTACAATAACCTATGCATATTATATAATCATATTTTATTCTATTATAGAAGACCAACGTCACCTTTATCGTATCATAATGGTACTCAACCTTCACCTACCAAGGTCTGGAGTCTCAATTTCCATCACGACGATGTATAAATGATGGTAATGGAAAACTTTAACGTTTGTTTGGTGACTCAATTTGTCTGTTTCATTGAAAAGATAATAGTGAGTGCATAATTATGTTGTAAATTGGCAACAATGAAATATTCCATTGATTTTTTTTTTTTTCAAAAATCAAAATTTGCATAAATTTGATTAAATTAATTAGTTACGACAACACCATACAGATATAGATATATTCAAATAACATGACAGAAAAAGTATTAGCTTTAGTCACAGGAGCATCTAGAGGATTTGGTTTATCTATTTGTGAAGAGTTTTCAAAAACCAATAAAAATATTGATTTTGTATTGTTTGCATTCTCTTTCAACGATGAAAAGATTCAAAAAATAACAAGTGATCTCAAATCTTTCAATCCAAATGTAAACATTCTTCATGTTGTCAATATTGATATGAGTGTTATTTCTCAAGTAGAAAAAGAATTTCAATCTCTTTTAGATAAAGTATGTTATTTGATTGTATATATATATATATATGAGATATAGATAGAGATATAGGTATTAATAATGTGGTTTCTTATTTCAACTCATACTATAAATAACACACAATAGATTAATATGGATAACTATACAGATGTTGTTTTTGTTAATAATCACGGCTCATTAAGTACATTAGATCTTGTTGAAAATCTTTCAGAATTTAAGCAAATTGAATCAGATATTACATTAAATACAACATCTATTGTTGTCACCTCTTCTCTCTTTTTGAGAAAAATTAAATCCTTGACTAATTTCAAAGACATTAGATTCAGTTTAGTCAATGTTTCATCATTATGTGCTATTAAACCATTCCAATCATGGGGTATTTATTGTTGTGGTAAAGCTTTGTAAGTACTACTATAGTTATCATACATATTTATTATTAAAATATAATTGATTAACTAATAATTATAATTATAATCAAATAAGCCGTGATATGCTTTATCAAAATATTGCTGTTGAGAATGTAAGTGTTTAATTCATTACTTTTATTATTTATTATTCTAAACTCCCTAACACCCCATCTTATTAATTATACATATAGCCATTTGAAAATCTTAAAACATTAAACTATGCACCAGGTCCAATGGACACTGATATGCAAAAAGAGATTAGAGAAAAATGTACCCATGGTCCAACCAAACAAGTTTTTATTGATATGAAAGAAGGGGGTAGACTCGTAAATCCAAACACATCTGCTGCTAAATTAGTTAAACTTGTTTTTGATTATAAATTTACATCTGGCGCTCATCTTGATTTCTTTGATCAATAAACAAGTAAAAAAGTTATTTGATGATGATGAAAATAATAAAATAAATTTTATTTATAAATTTCTAAATCCTCTTTGTAATTGATTTAGCTTCCTCTCTTCTTCAAGTAATTTAAGATCACTGATCCACAACTCCTTGGTTTTCTCTGAATCTGCTTCAAATGTAAATATTAATGGTGATTTCCCTTCTGGATCTGATATAAATCTAAATTTCGTTGGACCTATTTTTACATATTAATATTATGAATTAATAAATTGTATAAAAAATACATACTACCTTGGATTTCTTTAAATTCACTATTTTCTAAATCAATACCAACTAAAAATTCCATTTTTTTAGATTTTCTAATAAAAGTTGGAGCTTTGGCTAAGATAACTAAATCGTTGAAAAGATAAACCATAAATGTACCATTCCATTTCTTGTGAGTACATTGAGTTTCCAATACACCTTCTCTTATCCATCTTCTAGATGATTTCAATAGTGAGTTCTAAATAATAGAATAACAAAGTATGAGCATATATATTTTTTGAATCAATTTAAAACAATAAATTTATACATACTGGAGCACCTTTTAATTCTTGAGAAATTGTTACAACTCTATCTTTGTTTTCAGATAACTTCTTGTTATTGTTGATGAGTACATTGATTTCATGAATCGATTGATAGGCTTCTTTTAGATTTTGATAATCATAATGAGATGGACTTGTATTTTTTAAAATCTCTCTAAATAACAACTCATAACGAGGAATACGTTGAACAGGCATAATTAAAAGACTTCTAATATCCAAAGAGTATTTGTAGCTATCTTGCAAATTTTTGAATAACTTGGGGTGTTTATCTTCAATCTTTTTCAATTCATCTATTGCACGATCATAGTTGTTGATATAGACAATATACATTTTCATTTCTTTTGACTTTTCGATATACAATTCGCCAATGTTTTGTTGTTCCTCTGGTAAGGTGAATCTATACTTTAGCTTGATTAAAAGGTCTTTACTAACAACCAATAATGGTTCAATATTACTAAACAAGGTGGATATATCAGACTGGGTGAGATTCAATTCGTTCATTTGATTTTCCATTGGTATCTTGTAATATAGAATCAACTTTTCCAAAGAATCAGAATAGCTTTCTTCAGTGGATACCAGTTCATTCAAGCTTTTCATTCTATTTCTTGATTGGATATCTTTATCACCAGTGGCAGTAGTGGCATTGACAGTTTGATTGATAAACATAGGATGTGTTTTAACAGTAGGTGTTGAAGGTGATCTTGTGAGAGCATTTTGTTGAGATTTACCAACGCTAGATTTTTTCACTGGAATAGGGGTTGGATTTTTGTTTAATTCCTTTCCAGTTTGCTCAAAAAAATGATCTGGGATTTGGTCACTTGGAGCTGATTGACTAGCAATTGGTGGGGTGTTTTTATCTGGTCCAGGTGATGGATTGGAAAGTGAACTATTTCGACCAATAGGAGGTAAGGGTGGCTTGTTCATTTCTTTTGGTTCAACATTATGTTGTTGATCAGATGGAAATTGTTGAGATTGTTGAGGATAATTTTGAGGGGGTGGTTGGTTCATGAATTGTTGGGGTGGTTGTTGTTGATTCATAAATTGTTGGGGTGGTTGTGGTTGATTCATAAATTGTTGAGGCGGTTGTTGGTTCATAAATTGCTGTTGTTGTTGTTGTTGCATCATTTGATAGTATTCTTGTTCTTGTTGTTGATTCATAAACTGAGGTGGAGGTTGATTGTTAAATTGTTGAGGTTGTTGGTTCATAAATTCAGGTGGAGGCTGATTGATATATTGTGGGGGTTGTTGATTTGGATAATTATGTGGAAAAGATTGAGATCTAGTCAAAGGCACCCCAGATCTGGGTGGAGGAGCAGCACTAGACAAAGCAAAACCAGGACTTGGTGGAGGAAGATCATCGCAGTCAAAATTATATTTATATTTTCCAGTTTTCTTTGATACACCAGCACCATGAAGTGGATAAACTTTATAGGTCTTTGCAACAGGATCCCAAATTACTTGAGTTCCTGGGGGAGTAGTAAATATTTGTTGTTGACTATAAGGTGATGGAGGGAGTTTAAAGGCACCCATTGGCACAGCAGTGGCAGGAATGGCATGGACAGTAGGTGGAGTATACGAACTCACTGGAACACCATTAACATAGGTTACCGACGACGAAACCCTTGTAGTTGGTGGAATGGGTGTTGGTCTAGGTCTATGATTATATCCAAAAATATGGAAACTTTCACTCATTTTCTTCTAAAAATATATTTAATCCAGTATTGAATATTAAGATTTATCTATCGAGCTTGAATATTATTTTATCTATCTGTATGTATGTATTTTATTTGATTCACTGTAACTTGTTGATTAGTAATTACTAATTTTGATAATACTCCATATAGAATAATTCAACTTGGATTCACATTGAAACCATTGGCATTCATCTCATATTTTAAAAGGACAATATAGATCTCCAAAATTCTAAAATTGTATAGAGTGTCAAATCGATATGTTTTTGCAAAAAAAATTAAAAAAAAATAAAATAAAATAAAATTAAAATTACAAAAAAGGAAATAATGTATCAGGTGTATATAATTTACTGTTTATACTTATAAATCAATATATATTTCAAAAGAGATAAATAAAGTATTGGTATTTTAAATTTCAAAACAGATTCATGCTGCAAAAGTTTTTTAATATTTAGAATTGTTCGAGAAGACAATGAATTTTCAAAAATTTAATATCCTCGAGAAATGATTTTTTCAAAAAATTTATTTCATTTTTATGCCTCTATGATATGAGTCAGATGATTATGAATAATACTTTGATAGATTCTATAGATGTGTTTGGTAAATTGAATCAATAAACAACAACGAATAATATGAGAATACATACTAATCATTTCATCTCATTCTATAGATATAATAAGGTCTATCAAAGGTAATGTTCTGTTAAATGATAGGATGACTCTTTTTTATTAACTTTTGTAATATGATATACATAGATCCAGAATTTCCCAATACATTAGAAGAACTAAATGTTGTAAACGAAGATTTGATAACAGTTGACAATTCAACAGAAAATGATTATTGTACGATAAAAATCTATTTCACACCGACTGTGCCTCATTGTCACTTAGCACCTACGATAGGACTATGTATTAGAGAGAAATTAAATTTATTGTTACCAAAGAAATCAAAGATTGAGATCCTCATCAAGCCTGGTACTCATCAAACTGAAGATACAAGTAAGTGTAAAACTAAACAAATTTCTTCCAGAGCCAATACTAATATCATAACATATGATAATAATAAACAAGTAAATAAACAGGTAAACGATAAAGAAAGATATATAGCTGCAATGGAGAATAAAGAAATTAAAAAACTAGTTTTAGAATGTATTGAAGAAACAGAATAAAATGTGTACAATGTAAATAGTAATAGCCAATAGCACTACTATATATCATAATTGGTGATGTATTGTAAAAAATATGATTCATGTTGTTGAGATCCTTTTAATCTTTTATTTCTAGTGAAAAGTGTAGTTTAACTTTTGGTGGAATGAGATCTTCAATGAGTTCCCAAACAGATTGGTTTGTCTCTTCTTCATCAAGATCTGTATTTGGAAAGAAAGAATAGACGGGTAAATTTTGCTTTGTAACCTTAAAGGTGACATCACGAAAAGTTTGGGGTTGGGGACCCAGCTGTCTGGCAACTTTTTTAGTCACAGAGGCAATGCGGTCAGTTCTTCGGGTCACCTGTTTAGGAGGAAGCATCTTTACTTCCTTAGCTAATGTGCTTGCCTTTGTTTGGATTTTTTGAATGAAATCTTTAGTTTTATCAACAATTTCGTCCTCAGGTATAGGTTTAACATTTTCAATCTCTTTATCTTCATCTTCTTCTCCATCAACATCATCAACATCAGCAGCAACAATATACTTATCCCCCCCCTTTAATTTAGTTAAAGCGTTATTTAAATTTTTGGAAGCAAAACAAATCTAAAGGTTAAAAAGATTTTATGTTAATAATTTATTATAAAGTAGAATATTAAACCAAACTTACAATTAGCGAAGATTTCATACTAGCTTTTTCTTGGGCATATAGATTCCCACCAGAAGCACAGAAATTCCAATTGGGGTGGTCAGATTTTTCAGTGAAGCCAATCTTTGAGTGTTCTTGATTTGAATTACTTAGCCATGTGAAAACTGATCCATCACCAAATTGAGGATTGATTTGTAGCTTGTGCTCCGATACCCTTGTGTTATAGGGAGCAGTTCTCCACCAAGCCCCACCTTGCTTTGTAACCCATGTTGATATTGACATTTTATGACCAGCGGCAAGGGATGGTTGATTTGTGTTGGTATCCTCGATAAGATTTTTCCAGATATCTTTTTTATTATTTGGTCCAGCAACATTGACGGCAGTGTAAAATTTGTTCTTTATTGTTTCAAATTCGACCTCGATGTCCTTTTTGTGAAATCCTTCAGCTCTTGTAGCATATGATGTCGGATTACCTGAAGTATCACCTGACAAATATAAATGATTTCTGAAATCATGGAATGCTTTCGTATTCCCCTGATGTTCTCTATACAAAGACGAAACAATACCTTTGTTTGATGTGAGCGCAAGCTGACCGATTAAATCTTTAAATGAAGCTATTTAATCGTAGTTAAGAAATTAATCAAACTATAATCATACAAAAAAATTGTTTTAAAAACCACCTACCTTTGTTTTCTATCGATATACACAATAAATGTTGACTGGGTTTAACATATGTAGTGTAAATCAAAGAAAAGGGATTCATATTTAGATATCCTAATGTACCACCAACAGCTTTCATGAGAAGAACCTCCTTTTTTTTGTTTAGACGTTCTTGATCACTTGGTGTGTCCAATTTAACTGAACTCACGATAAATTCTTTTTCTTCATTTTCTATATTACCAATTTTTTGTAAAAGTTTAGTTCCTTGGGGATAGTATGGCATCAACTATAGATATTTGTAATGTTAGGACTTTTTAATATAAAATAAAGTATCAGATACATTACGTTTCTAACAAAAAATGGATTTTCCCAACCATAGTATGTAAAATACAAATTATCACGTTTATCTTTAAAAAAATTAGCCGGCCCACTAAAAGCAATTGGTTCGTTTAGATATGTATGAATGCCGTCTTTTCTGTAGTTCATCATCCTGGGTAAAGTGTGTTGAAGAAAGAAACCTTTCCAATCATTTTCATTCGTCCCTCTGTTGAATGCAATAAAACCTTTTTCATGAGCACCTTGTTTATTGTAATTAAATAAATATTTATCATTACTAGTAATTATTAAAAGTATGAGTAGTAAAGTGACTTACCTTCATTATAATACTCTTGATCATCATCTTTCTTAGTTTTAAAAGGGGATTTTTCATCAAAAACAACCATTTGATTATTATAGTTTATATAACTTTTCTTTCCTTCATTTATATTTTTTCCTGTATATGGGGACATGGTTGAGCCCA
This sequence comes from Polysphondylium violaceum, assembly GCA_000277445.1. Lineage (NCBI taxonomy): Eukaryota > Evosea > Eumycetozoa > Dictyosteliales > Dictyosteliaceae > Polysphondylium > Polysphondylium violaceum. Next base: position 14,401 of record AJWJ01000173.1, read on the forward strand.
ATGCACTCTTTGAAGATCTGAGATAATATCCAGTCTATTATAGTATAATTTAGCAACATTAGTTTTAATGTTTATATTACTATCATTACTATTGTTTTAATATTACTTTAAATTCTTCTTCTTGGGATAATGAATCCATGTATAGATAATAATCACTAAAGCCACGGACCTTAATTATCAGCCTATTTATTTAGAATACTAATTAGTTTGTAGAATGGTTATAATCTTGTTGTATAATAGTTTTATCATATTACCACCAATTAACCATTTTATTTGATTCACCTGTTAAATGAATGTCTCTTTGACATGAAAAAGATTCAGTCCTTAATACCATCAGACATAATAAAAAGAATAAACAACAACCATAGTTGTATAGTGTCACTCTCTTCATGTTTGTCTGTGTACGGTCTGTTTAACAATTTGTTTAAAAAAAAAAAACGACATGAATTTTAAGAGATCATTCCTTCGGTTTTTTTGAACAAAGCTCACCCAGCTAAAAACTTTTTGGTCATCTGACACAAATTAGATATTTTCTTTTTTTTAATTTTTCAGCCAAAATCACTAAAAATAGTAAAGCCCTTTACTTACCAATTAAAGCCTATATACCTAATTTTGATAGGTAGAACAGTTTTAGTTCTTGGATGATTTAAATGTATGAAAAGATGTCCTCTTGATTTTCTCTAGTTTTTCATTTTTTTTTTATGTCAAGCAAAATATTTAATTTTAAAATTACAAGCATATCCCATCAATGAGAACTCTTTGTTTGATTGAATGTTTATAGTATAGATAAACATGTGCCTTCATCGATGAGGCATGGGATATGGGTTACTTCGTTGCAATTGGATGTTTCAGACAGGGGTTCGATTCCCCTTGTTGTTCAAAGTTGATTAATCAGCATTGATGATATAGCTCAGTGGTAGAGCAGAAAGAATATAAAACCTGATCTGGGATCCTCATTTTTTTTAATTTTTCCATCATGTGATAGGTCAATTTCACATTGTGAAAACAATCCACGAGATGATGTGTTGAGATATAATCTTTTTTGTGGTTGGATTTGACCAAACTCATTAATTAATGAGTTGAAATTTAATCTTTTTTTTTTTTTTATTCTTTTCATTTTTCGTTGAAAAAGAATGGAGAGAAATGACAAAAAATAAAGAGAATATAAAGAAAAGAAAAGAGACTACAACTGTTGTTGTTGATCATGATGATATTATCAATAACGAAGAAGAGCAAGATAGAATGGACGATGAATCAACAGATCCATTTCAAAAAATAGAAAAACTAATCACCCAATTCAATGAAGAAGATATTGCTAGAAAACAAAGTCGACAACAAGGTAGACTATATAGGTTTTTTCAAAATAAATGGGTAAAATTAATTAGAAAGATCGTCGAAGCTGCCATATGGGTATCTTTATCTATCTATGTCGGAATTAAAACCGAGTTTAAAGATGTTGTTTTATATAGTGATCAAATTAATAGGTAATTAGCATTATTGTTATAAACGGTAATTAAGACAAGAGTAATGTAATATTAATTTACAATATAACAACACATCTAAAAGATTATGGTTTAATATAGGGTTGTTTGGATTAGTTGGTTTTAGTGTTTTATTCTTTTATAGTTGTTATTTATTTTACTTTGTTTCAGAGGAACCTGCAGATTGGGAAAAAACTCATCCAAGGGTAGTACCAATTGCAACTGTATTTTTATGTATATTTTCTATAGGGTAGGTAGTCGTAGATAAATAGAACTGCTCGATAATAAATTATTAACAACTCTATCTATATGTTTATGTTTTAGTGTTATTGTTGGTTGTTGGCCAGTATGGGGATTTTATACACCCTTTATATTGGTATTATATTTAGCAGGTGTTGCTGGTCTAATAGAATTGGTATCATGGGGTGAATTGGCTAAAAGAGTTCAAACAGAAAATGATAAACAACAAGAGATAGAGGAAAATGAACAACAACCACAAAAAGAACAAAAAAAGAAACAATAATAATAATAATAAATATTATGTTACTATTTCGATCAGTACCACAATAATACTACTACTTGATTTGTAAACTACACTTTTATTATTTACAAGAAGGGAAAAAAAAACAAAACCATATTTAGATTACCAATTTGCTGATAAATATTATTATTATTTACATCAAATGGGTTTTGTCGATACCACCACCACCACTACCACTACCACTGATTACTATATTACTATTACTAGTACTATTTAAAATAAAAACATATACAAATATTATATATATAGAAATAAATTAAATTATTAAGATTTAAATAATTTTGATGCATGATGAGCTAAATCTAAAACAAATTCATAGGTTAAAAACATAATACATGAATTTGGAACCACTCTTAATATGTGAGGACCCATGCCACCATAGAGACCTCTTAAGCCCTCTTCTTTTGCAATGACGAGCAGACCTTGGATCACACTACGATACTTGGGTATTGCCCCAGGAGCACTTTGTTCTCTGAGTCTGGTTCTGATGACTTCGTGGGGATAGGTTGATACTGCTGCTACCAATTTTGATACACCGGCCGACATGAGATACTCGTAGGTGCTGAGCTCTGGATCCACCTCGCCCTGCTTGAGTTTGGCCTGAATGATCTTGCTTTTAAAACCCTCGTATAAAACAAATTGAAATGCCGATTCCGAAACGCTAATCAAGGATGCTCCAAGCCCTTTGTAGAACCCGAGTGGCCCTTCTTCACGGATAATTGAGAGACAACAATGATAGAAACTACGGTATTGTGTGCCTTCATTAAAGTTTTTCAACGATGTTTGTAACTGCATTCTCGTCTTGATCAGCCAGATGGGACCGGTGGTGATGGCCACCGCACTGCCGGCACTGATGGCACTGGTCAAGTATAATATAGGTCCGTCTTTGAATCCAAATTTATTCAATATCGACTTTGTTAAATTATATGTAGAGAAATGTATAGCTCTGGCAGGTGCTACACCAAGTAAATGTGGACCCAACCCTTTCCAAAGCCCTCTTGTTCCGTCTCTCTGGACCAAATGGTAGAGCGAGTAAAATGTGGTTGGCATAAATCTAGGTTTGTTTTGTACCAAAAGATTGGAATTCTTTCCCTGTAACTGTGTTTTGATGACCTCCAAAGGACTTGTAACAATAACACCCATTGCTCCACCAAGTCCACCCGCTACAAAATGTAATAATGCATTTTTTGATCTCGGTTCTTTTTTATTTATATTGTTATTATTGCTGTTGGTGTTCGAACTACTGCCACTGCTGCTACTATAGGATAGTGTAAAAATTAAAGGAGGACTATATATTGACGTTGACATTATATATTTGACTGATTATCTATAAGTATAATATATAATCCTAGCTTTCATAGAATAATGGTAAATATTAATAATGCAAACAACAAATGATGATGATTTTTAAAAAAAATTTAAAAAAATTTACTTTGCCGAAAAAAAAAAACGAGTAAAAAAAACGAGCAATCAATTCAGAATGGAAAATAGGCTTTGAAAATGATCAGCTTTTTTTTTGTTGTTGAAATCTTTTCATTTTAATCGAGTTTATTTATTTAATTATAGGGTTTTATTTTCAAAAAAAAAAGGGGCTTATTTACAGATGCTTAAAATTATATATTGATTATTATTCATCTAATTTAGGAAATTGAGGATTATCAATAAAAGATATACTTTGTCCACCTGTTAATAAACTAACACCTGGATAAACTGTACCTTCAACATTTGTAAAAGCAACACCTTGACACTTTCCATTATGATAAAAAGTCATAGTTTTTAAATTCATATCAACTAAAACTCCCACCACAGATCCTTGGGCAAAACCTTGAGCGTATGATACTCCATTGCCACTGTTGTAAGCTTTTCTACCATCTGCTAAATAACCCCATCCGCCATTACTCGTCAAATATGTTTGCCATATACTAAATGATTCTGGAACTAATCCAATAACTAGATGAAATCCTGTTTGATTTGCACTGTGATGTTTTTAAAAAACAGATATATTAATTAATATATAGATCAAAACAACAATATTGTTGTCTAAATTAAACTACATACTTTAGACAATTTACTTGAAATTCCCAATAGGTTAGACCACTTTTAATTGGAAGGGTACCTCTTGCAGATTGGTAACTGCCCAAATAATCACCAGCATGAGTAATTGATTTTTTATTATTTGATAAAATCATTTTACCCATTTTATTTGAATCCCAACTACCTTTGTAAATATTAAATGATCGATAAAATGTCTTCCAATCTGAATAGAGACTCTTTGATTTTTTAATGGTCCACCCAAACTTATTAATACAAATATATTTCCACAGTTCGTCGTCATTACATATATAATTAAATAAATGATTGGTTCTTGAAACTTGCACCAAAGATTCCACTTCCAAATACTGCATTATGTGCAACAGTATTTCAAATGGAAGACTTTGGAGCTCTCTATAGTTCCCACTTTGCTGTTGTTGGAATAAATCATTGATATCTACGATTGCGTTCGAGGGGGGCACGACCATATGGTGGTGATGGGGTAAACTTTTATAATATTCCATTTCAAACTGATTGGCTTCATCTTGAGGCTCCTGGGATGCTATAAAAGAATATGAAGTTTCTCCATAACATAGTTCCATTTTTGTAGTTTTTATTTTTGTTGAAAATTATTGTGTGAAATTTCCCTTTATATTGATATATTCTTTTTTTATTAAAACTTAAAAATATTCCACGTAAGATATATAAATTGATATGCCAAGGTTTAAATTTAAAAAAAAAATATGAAATAAAATATTATTGGCTGTAATTAAAGAGCAAGGAAAAAGAGAAGACGAAAATAAAACAAATTAACAAGTACACACACACAAACTATTTTTTGCGGGGGATTGGGGTGTCCAAAAATTAATTTTCACAGACAAAAAAAAAATAATTGGATAAATTTTTTTGTCCAATATATATATATCTATAGAGATTTGCTAAAGATAAAGGTTATTTAATACCCATATAAGCCAATTTTATAAATACTGATAGAGGGTAAAAACAAAAAAAAAAAAAAAAAAACAAACTAATCGTTTAATTCAGGTTGAAAATAAATGCACAAACACACAAATTATAAATTATAAATTGCTCTATGTTTTATATATCTAGACGCAGCTAGTAGTATTTGTTGTTGTTGTTTAATATGTATATGTGTGTCGGAAATGTTTACACATTCATAAATGAGATATATGTTTTTAAATTTAGCTTTGATTTTATGTATTCGCGCGAGAGGAGGTAATAAAAATCCTATTCTATATATATATAATCGTGTATATATTTATCCACAAATGCTAGTGATGGTGTATACATGTGTGTCTAGAGATTTCAAGTATGGGGTGGGGTTATGTAGAGAGTATGATGAAGTTGGAAATGTGGGGTGGTAAAAAACAAATAATGGTAAATATACCAAAACAAGTAAACGCGTGGGTGTGGTGAGATGTGGGACTAAAAATAAAATTTTGAGTAAAATGAAAAAACAATCAAAATAGTAACAATACTACTATTATCATCATCATTTTATCAGTATTTATATTCATTTTATCCACCTCTGATGTTTTAATTTAAATTACAAAACTATTGAAAAATATAAATATAATTAATTTTATCTCTTTTCGATGGAGCAATTTTATATTAATTCATCTCCATTTCAAAATCATTATCATCACCGTGGTAATAATAGTCTTCGCTAAAATTTTGGTTTTTTTTTTTTTGTTTTCAGAGTGAGATGTGTGAGTGTGTCAGTATATAGTGCATTTTCGGATGTTTTTGGAATAATGTCATAATTAAAATAAAAAAATAGAAAAAAACACATACATATCTTCATCATCTATAATCTCTGCCATTCTCGGGTTGCTAGAGTCCAAAATTGGCAATTTACTTAATAATTTGCATTTGAAAAATATAATTCTTTTCATCGATCTATTATAGAAAAAATAATTAAAACTCCATCTGTTTTAAATTAAATAGTGGCGATGATTATTAGTAAAACTGAATTTAATTATAAACACACACAAATACCAAATTATTTGAAAATTACTATAAAGGAAAAAAAATGAAAAAATGAAAAACAAAATAATATTTACAAAATTCCAAATTCAGTGAAAGGGTCGTTGGACTCGGGTATATAGGAATATATTTCACATTTGTCCAAATCAATCTCTTGGTCGAGGGTGGGCCAGAGCTTGCCTTCAAATTCGGTGGCATAGTTTTTAATAATGCCTGAGAATGTGGTGTTTATCGAGTTTGTCACCAACGCCAAACTGGGCTCACGTCTAAATTGATCGGGCTTCGAATCACTGAAATCATAGTCTGGAAAAGAGGCGTTGAGTGTTTGTATGAGATAGATCATTGTCTTTCTACTCGAACTGCTCGAGAGGGGGCCAAAGGGCGACACGCCATAGCTGTTGTTAGAGGGCGACACCGAGTATGCCGCATTGTAACTCGTGCCCATGGCAGCAGCAGTTGGTGTCGAACCAAGTGTGTTTGAATCGATATTTAAACCCGCACCCAATAAGCCATTGTTTTTGTTGGCAGACGTCGACAGGATTTCCAACTCCCTGTCCAAGGATTTCATAATCTTTTTATCCGAGCCAGCGGCCTTGCAGCTGTATGCCTCCAGTGATCCCCTAACGATTGAATCACCCAAATCTATTGAGTCCAAATACGAATTCAATCCAACCAAATTGATCAAATCTATATATTTCATGTTTTTTTGTTTTTCTGTTTTTTTCTGTTTTTTTGAAATTTCAATCTATATTTATTTTCGTCTGTCGTAATTTAATTTACTGTTTTACAACTATTTTGATCAAATTCTTTTACTATTTACTGCTTTACTGCTTTACTACTGTGTACAATTACACTAAAAATACAACAACTTTCACTACTATACAACAAAAAGAACGCGATGCAAAAATAAAACTATTAATATAGCAAACTATATATAGAATTTAAAAGAAAAGATGTAATCTGTGATATTGAGAGGATATTAATTCTTGATTATACAGGATATATGTGCATATATAAATAAAGACGCGAGGTAATATGAAATGACAACGTTGGCAATATGTCTCTAAAACAAATAGGGTGTGGTGAAATTTATCATTTGATTTTTTTCTTTTTTTTTTTTTTTTTTTTTTTAATTTTTAATTTTTTTAAATTTTTTTGTTGATTTTTTTTTTTTTCATTTTATTCAGATAAACAATCACCACCACGCCTCAATCAAGCAAGCCTCGTCTTTTTGATCAAAGTTGACATATCCCAGGGAATATAGATAGATTGTAGTTGTGTGATACCTATTATTTATTCAAACTTTATATATTTAAAAGTCTTGTATTTCTGCAAAGATGTTGAGTAGTTTATTTATATTATCTGATACAGGGTAAGGGTTCTTGTGTGATCACTATCACTATCTATCGCTACTATCATAGTTGTAGATTCTAATCTATATATCTACTCTATCTATCTAATAAAGAGATATTTTAATTGAAAAACATTGGAAAGGTTTAATTAATAGAACAATATGCGAATATTTTTGGGATCAAGTATTGGCATCTAAGAAAAGCAATGGAAGCATTCCCCCCATTATTTCCACACCCAAATACTATTTAATCAATATTCAAAGAGATAAAGTTTACTTTTTAGCCGTGCTTCAATCAGAGGTACAACCACTATTGGTCATAGACTTTTTACAGAGAATATATGAAACCTTTGTATCTTATTTTGGTTCTACAATTACAGATGGTTCCATTAAAGATCATTTTGTTCATGTTTATCAACTTTTGGATGAAATGGGTGACAATGGTTTCCCTTTTACTACAGAATTAAACTTTTTAAAGGAAATGATCAAACCAACTGGTGTATTATCAAGTGTAATCTCTGGTGTTACTGGTTCTTCAAATGTTACAGATGCTTTACCAAGTATTTATTACTATTATAATTTATTACTTGTGATGATATCACTGTCATATCAAATATTAACTATATTTCATAATCATAATCATCATTATTATTACTATTAGATGGTTCATTAGGAGCTATCAATTGGCGTAAAACTGGTATTAAATATGCATCAAATGAAATATTTTTCGATGTTATTGAAGAAATTGATTGTATTATTGATAAGTACATATCTACTCTATTATTATCTATTTAGACTCACTCTCATATGCATAGATACTAATAATATCAAAAAACTAAAATAGTAATGGACATATGGTATCTTGTGAAGTTAATGGAGAAATATTGGTTAATTGTAAACTTAGTGGAATGCCAGATTTAACATTGACATTTAATAATCCAAGAATGTTGGATGACGTTAGTTTTCATCCATGTGTAAGATATTCTAAATGGGAAAATGACAGAGTATTGAGTTTTATACCACCCGATGGTCAATTTAAATTATTTACTTATAGAGTTAAAGGTGTCACTCAGTTACCATTGTTTGTCAAACCACAAATATCATTTGGCGAGGGTGGTGGACGTGTCAATGTGTCTGTAGGCCCCAAGGTCACAAACTTTGGCCCTCAACAAAGTAAAACCGTCATTGAAGACGTCATGGTCACCATCCCATTTTCAAAATCTGTCAGCACAACAAACCTCACTTGCAACGTCGGCTCCTACAGCATGGAGGAAGCCACCAAGGTGTGTAAATGGAATATTGGTAAAATCCCCAAAGAAAGATCCCCCCTTCTCTCTGGCTACGTGAATTTAATTCCAGGCCAACCAGCTCCCGAATCAAACCCCTCTCTTTTGGTTCAATTCAAGATCACTGGTTTTGCTATTTCTGGTTTATCTGTATGTGCTCTTATTACTATTTTTATGTCTATCTTTTATTTATTCTATACTAATCATCGTTTTCCCTCTAGATCGATGTTCTCACTTGTAGTGAAGCTTATAAACCATACAAGGGTGTTAGAGCAATCACCAAAGCAGGTAAATTCCAAGTTCGTGCTTAAGCCCCAAAAAATCTTAATAAAAATCTTTTTGAAAAAAAAAATACAACGTCGTGTAAAAAGGATGATATCATACAACGCGCGGGTCCCCAAAAAGCAAGAATCTTTGGGATGTGTGATTTTTTATACCACTTCTTCTTTTTTTAACAAAAAAAAAAATCTCTGGGGAATTTTTCTTTTTTTTTTTTAGCTGCCAACACCCCTAGTTACTCATTGAGCACAAAAAGATTTCGTGCGATGAATCACTCAATAAAAAAAAATAGTGAGAATTTTCAAATTTCATAAAAAATGAACATGTCCAACGAATTTTTTTTTTTTATTTTATTTCACACATTGCATCTACACATACAAACAAGCAGCTTTATAGATAACAGCTCCTCTCTAAGAGAAACAGAGAACCAGCAGATTCACTCAACAGCATTTCATTGTCGTGGCGAGTTACTACTATTTATAAATTCTTTTCATACTATTCTATAAAGAATACGAGAAGGTATAGTATTAGCAGCAGTGAGCACTCACCAATTAGTTGCACATTTTCGAGGATCTTTGTGTTTATGTGTTGTGTTTCTTGTGTGTGGCGCACCCATCACACTAGTATTAGTGCCCTCCGTCCCTATTATTAGAAGATCTATATAGTAGTGTGTGGTGTGTGCATTGTATGAAAAAAAAAAAAAATCTAAAGAGACCCAACCCCACACCACCACACTATATTTAAAAACAGCCAATTTACAACATCCATTGTACCAACACCCATCATATATGACTAGAGGTACAAAATATTTACGTTAGAATTTGGTGATATGTTTTTTTGGATAAAACCTATTTTCACTATAATTATCATAACATACCTCACACTTTGATCGTTGGAAAAAAAAAAAAATGAAAAAAAAAAAAAAAAACCTATTTTTATCTATATCATTTATATAAATTATCCTTTTTTATTTTCCTCATAAAGAACAGCCCAATAAAAAATACATTTGAATCAACCCCCATTCAGTGCATTTTATATCCATTTTATCAAAAACACACATACATGCACACCACACTCTCACACCACACACAAGGGCAAAAAATCACCCCATTCTTTAATGAATTTAATCAACCAAGCAAAGTAACAACAACAATAGCAACAACAAAACCATTTTATTGTTTAATTAAACAAACTACACACCAATAATATACACATACTTTTTTAACAGATAATAGCTTTTTGATATAATTTTATATAATACCTCCCCACGCCACGTCCTCATCGCACACACTCTCACACTCACATACAAATAGAGCTATTCATCAAAAAACATAAGAAAAGATAAAGAAAAACACACACCCTCCCAAAATTCACACACCCGCATAAAAAAGATAAAAATTTTTATTTCAATTTAGTTTAGTTTAGTTTAGTCCAGTTATCCCTTACCTCTTTTGTTTAGTTTTTGATATTGTCTCATTTGCCCAATATTAACTAAACGACTCATCACACATCAACAAACTCACTCACACACATTATACAGATATATAGAAAGGATGGATTCTCACGATATTATAAGTTCAACAATGATCCCATCAAAGGACGAGTTGATCAATCAACAGCAAAACAACTGCAGTAATAATAATAATAATAATAATAATGGCCAACAACAGATGTTTAATAGCCAATCTACATTTGACGAAGATATCTTTGTCAATTGCTTTTTAACCGATGATATTCAATTGGGACAAGATCAATTTCTTTTTAACAATGATAATTTACAACAACCACAATATCAAGTCATTGATACCCAACAACCACAACAATATATTGATACACAATATCAACCAACTACAACAGTTGCCCAACAACCAATGGATTGTCAATCTGTAAACAACACAAATCCAGTAGAGGCAGGATCATCAAATCCCAGTTCACCAATGATTGTACCAAATTGTTCAAATCAAAGTCCATACGAATCACCAGAAGTAAATTATGATCAAATTCCAAATATGATTCAATATACAGATTGCTTAGTTAATCCATTTATCGATCAAATTGGGTATGTTTAGTTTAATTATTATTATAATCTTAACCAGACTCTAACTTTTTTTTTTTCTCTCTCATTAGAAATAATAATGGTGAAATTTTGAATACAGATAATGCCAATAACTATAGTGGTGAAGAGTCATCATCATCGAATAACATGCAAGTCACAGAAACTATTGATTATCAATATTACGAATCACCATCATCTGCATCATTAACACCAACTAATCCATCATCACCATCACATTCTTCAGGTGAAGGTTCTAAAAAATACAGTACTGAAGAGAAATATATAAACAACAAAAAGAGAACAAATGATTCTAGAGTTCAAAATGGTAAGTTGGGGAAATTTAAAAAATATAATAATAATAATAATAATAATAATAATAATAATAATAATAATAATAATAATAATAATAATAATAATATACTAATTCAACAATATCATTAGTCGTTCAACCTTTATCAAGAGAAGAATTATTAAAAATTGCAGGTAAAGAACCAGTTAAAGTCTCTGATATTCCAACAAATTCAGGTGACGACGAAAGAACAGTGAAAAAACAAAGAAGATTAATTAAAAATAGAGAAAGTGCACAACTATCTAGAATGAGAAAGAAGATTTACATTGAAGATCTCGAGAAAAAGATCAGTGATCTTACCGATGATAATACATCGCTAAAAGAAGAAGTTGTCTATCTCCAAAGTTTAGTTAAACAATTGGCTGGAGATGATTTCCAATTCAATAATAATAATTCTGGTCATAAAGTAATTGACATTAGTGTAAATAATAACAACAACAGTAACAACTACAACAACAACAGCAATATCAACAACATCAACAAAGCTAAAAATGTCAAAGCTGCAGGTGTTTGTTTATTGATTATATTCTTTTCTTTTGGTGTATTTTTCCAAAACCCACAACAAGCACCAAACTTTAATAGCGGCTCCAACAGAGCCCTCGCCTCTTTTGATAATATCGAAAGATCAGCAACCACCCATAGTTTACTCTCTTTACCCTCTGCCACTGACGATTCCTCTGATCAAGTTAAAACCCCGCGTATAAATTCCTTGGATAATCTTGTACTTTCCGATGTCCCTCATTTAGATTTATCAACACCAACCACTCCTAGATCACCCTCACCCAAAACAATTCCAACCTCTTCAGCCTCTTCAACCACTGGTGGATCATCATCATCAGCATTCCAACAAAATACGCCAACAATAGGAGCTAAGAGAGCAATATCCCCCGATGATAATTCTCACAGGAAGAGAATGAGAATTACAAGTGAGGATGACTATTTCATCTATGACAGCGATGTTGAAGATGAAATTCAAACTCTTCCAATGTCCCCACAATTACCAGTTAGCCCAAGAATTAATATTGATTTAAATAACAATAATAATAATAACAACAACTTCAATAATAATGACGAAAACAATCTTTTAGATAGAATTGATATCAATGGATCCAATCTTTCTTCATACATTGTTTGTGCAAATTCACCAAGAATCGTGTCCAACAATATCACTCAAACCACTGAAAACATTTTAAATTCCAATTCATCCTCACCCCTTACGATTGGATTATTGTTACCAGCTGACTCTTTAAATTTGAATGTTGATCACAGAATCAGTGACAGATCCATTTTAGAAGTTACTTGTCAAGTATTAAATATCAGAGTATTGAACAACATTGCCGACTCTGCTGCTTCTGCCTCTACTGGTGCAAACGTTGATAGCCAACATTCAATGATAACCTTGTAAAATCACCCCCTTTTCTCCCAACAACAATACAATTATATTCTTTTTTTTTATATTATTTCTTTCTTTTTTCTTTTGGTTTTAAAATAAATAATTCATTTTATTGTTATAATAATTAAAAAAAAAAAAAAGTATTGGAAAATAAGAATCATGGGCGACAGATGAATTACTTATTTGATCCTTACGAGTTTGAATATGACTTGTTTATTTGATTATTATTTCTATTTCTATTACTATTATTTTTATTATAATTACAAAATATTATGATTAGTATTGTTTGTATCACTTTCCACATCAGTTTGTTCCTCTCTATCATTTTCTTTCTCTTGATCACTATTTCTATCATTATCAAAAGATATTTAAAATAGTCTAGATAATATTTTTTTTGAATAAGACTATCTTTAATTAAATTAATTTGATTAATTGAGACTGATGAGATATTTTTTGAATTTGATGATAAATATCAACGTTGGATTTTAATATTAAAATAACGAAATATTAGAGTGTTGATGTGTTGATTTTAGAGGTTATAATATTACAATTTATTCTTACAATGCTTTGGAAACAAAAAAAAAAAAAGAAATTTATAAAGCAATTGATAAATAATAATTAAGTTATTCTGAAAAAGATAGATATGTGTGTATGTGGGGTGTGCGACGGCATGTATATATGTTGAGATATTAAACTTCTAAAGCAATTGATCTTGATTCTCTTCTACTAACAGAAACCTTGTGATTTAATACATTGTGAAGAAATTGTACGCATTTTTGTGACATGACTAAACCTTCCATGGGGTTAGAGCTAGAGACATCATAGAGATTGGGTGCAACGACAATAGCTAAAAGATGGATATAGATATTAATAATTAATGTTGTTGTTCATATTATTATAATTAAAATATTTACCTAAATTTTGAGCAGTCATCTTGTTGACATCTGAATACTCTGATACTTGTAATAATAAATTCATTAACCAATGTAAAAGACCTTTTTGTGGTTCTGGTAACATATTGACTGCTTGAACACATTCGTCGACGTCTGTACTATAAAATATCTTTTCTGTTGGAATTGAGTTAAGTATTGGTGTTGGTAATTCTCTATACCAAATCTAATTGTTATTATTATTTATGATGATAATGATAATTGATGATTAGTATATTTATCTATATATTATAATTTACTATGTTCCTCTTACCTTAATTAAAGAGGCAATGGTATTAATATCGGTACTTGATGTAAATTCATTTTTGTTCATAGATTCTTTAAGACGTTTGATTTCAGTTTGTTCACCAGCTAAACGGAAAATACCCTCTTGTTGTAATCCACCACCGTCAATCAAAGATCTTTTCATCAAAACTAAAATTTGTGGTACTCTGTAACCATCGTCATCTACACATTCCAATGATAATGGATCAACACCAAAAACACCTGTTTCACATCTAATCTTTACTGTTAGGAAATGACTAGCTCCACCTTCAATCTTTAAAACTACTTTATGATTTGTATTTAATTTTTGATTCACTATTAGCTTAACTTTGACAGTCTTTGATTTACCCTATAGTTGTTTTTGTGTTTGAGTATATTGGTTGTTGTTGGTGTTTGTAAACATATTAATATATGATGCATCATATCCATATAATCTAAAATGTGTATATACTTTATCAATTGAACCTGAAGAAGGACTAAAACTAAGTTGAAATTCTTTGGGTTGAAGAGGCTCCAAATGAAACTTTAACTTTGCCTTATTCATATTTACTATAGTGAATTGATCTTGAACTACACACTTCAATGGACATGGTTTTTCACCAAGATTAAAATCTAAAACATTTTTGGATATCTATGTAATTTGATCATGTGATTAGATGTGATTGATGATGATAATGATGATTAATATGAGTGTTTGAGAGAGATAAAAACAAGCATCAATCAATGATTGTGTATGTATGTATGTGTGCATGCTAAAAATAAATTACCTCTACACCTCCATTGCTATTATTGTGGCTTAAATCGTTCATAGTAGGCTTAGCCTTATAATCTATGGATTCGACAGGGGATGTACCTTTACTAGAGGAAGATCCCATTTTCTTTTTAGAAGAGAGTATTGAAATAATTCTTTTGTTGTATTAATGATTATATATTTTCTTCTTTTTTATTATGTTGTGTAAATATATTGATTGAAACAAATATACAACACACACGCTAATGAAAAAAAGATGATGAAAATATATATTTGTGGGGGGAGTGGATAAAGGGGGTGAGTGTGAGGAAAGGAGTGTATAATTATAAATACAAATATTTGTTAGTGTTTGTGTGAGTGAGTGTTAAGTGTTATAGGGGTGGAGGTAGACGTGGGTATTTTGGGTGTTTGTTGGGTTGTTGCACACCTTGCGAAAAAATCTCAAAAAAAGACTACACTGATGAAAAAAAATCAACAAAAAAAAAGTAAAAAAAAAAAATAGAAAAAATAAAAACATACTCTTTTTTGCAGAGTGATGGTGATGTGAAAGGTGTTTATTAGTTTATTAGTTTCTCTTCACCATCCATGTTATGATGTTTAATAATTATTATTATTATTGCTAAATTGAAACCTTATCACAAAGTTACTATTATTCCTATCTACCATGTCACTCTTTTAAATGGGTGTGGTAAATATGGGGTGAAAATAAAATACTCACAAAAACAAAAAAAAAAAAAACAAAACAACACTCTATTGATATTTTATATATCTCTGTTTATTCTGTTTGGATCACCATCATCATTCACATCAAAACATATCTTTTCATACAATTGGGTATTTTCAAAAAATCTATATTTTTTATAGATAGTAGTAAATCTTGTGTACATCAATACTTTAGTAAATGACTCACGCAATAACTCAAAAAAATAGAATGAGAGAAATAACAAATTACATTCCCTTTGTCATACAAGGTGACACTTTTGAAACTATTTTGGCGCCAATAGGTCATCCACAAATGGTTCAATTGGTGTTTCCGTTTGAATCCAAACAATGGATGCGATATAAAATTTATGGAAAAAGTAGGATTAATATCATTTGTATAATTGGTATAGGAATAGTGTGTTCGTAAAACTAATAATATTTATTATTCTCAGATGGTGCATTACAAATTATAGAATCAGGTCCAAATGCCCAACCACCAATAGGCCCAAGTAAATTATTTCCTGTGGACGAATTTAGTTTTTGGATTTCAATAGATATTTATAAAAGAGATGAACACAATTTTGTTGAAACTGTAAAGATTAAGAGGTCAAGTGTGATGGGTTATCGTGTAATATTTCTCATGAATCAATATTAAAATGCAACACTCCGCCACCACAAATAGATATGGATTTGTAAAATATAAAGATATCATCTAATCATAATAAATACGAGTCAGCATATGTAATAGCAACAACAGCAACAACACAGGTGGAGTATTAATATTTATTTATTTATGGGTAACTACAATATCAGATGTAGAAGGAGGGGGGTAGTTGAATAGCTTTTTCCTTGGATCAGTGTTGTTGCATGAATCAATAGCACATTTTTCCAAATGGTTTAAAGATAAAGAGCCTGTGGTGGGACTATTGTGAACCCCACCCGAAAGATTTGACATTGACATGGGATTACTCAATACACTAAGCATATCTGAATAAATAAAATAAAATAAATATATTAACACCATCGTTTAATGATTGTTGTCTCGTAGACTATTTCTTCATTGTGTCAACAATGAAAATAGGTTTCTTTACCTACTAAATATATTCATGATTGATTGAATGATGGATTGATGTTTACTTGTGAACGATTTTGATGATGATGATGATGATGATGATGTTGATTATCCAGTTCCATTTAAATATGATATCACTATTTTTAAATAGACTGATATTTATTGATTATCAACACCCATTCATTTTTTAACTTTGGTGGTGAGAATGGGGTGGTGGGTATATTGATTTGCATTTGGTTAATTGTTTTCTCTTTAAACAACACCAATAGATAATTATTTAGATGGATAGGGTATATATCCTTTTATCTCCAAAAATAGGTGTGAGTGTGAGCGGGGGTGTGTCTAGACAAGATAAATGTGATAATGATAGTTTATTTATAATCCCCCACACCATTAAACCACACACGATACTGTAGAATCGTCCGATTAAGGAGAAAATCATTTTTGTTTTGGACTTATTTAAAAATAATTTCCAGAATTTAAAACTCATTTTTGCTTTATAATCAAACTTTTCATTTGATTTTTGTATAAATCCCAAATACATTCATTACATAAATTTGTATTTTCATATTTATTGTTGTTGAAATCTAAACAAGAAATCAGTAATTGGTTTTCAATTGAATTTATTATTTTCATCACATTTATGTTTAGTTTGTTCTGTTTGTGTAGTTTGCAAATTAATCCAATATTCCGTTCAATTTAATTTTTTCATGAATCAGGATAGATTTATAAATTCTAATGATATCCATAGCACAGTAGCACAATAGTAAAATAGATAAGCAAACAATTGAAACAACTGTATCAATCATAAACTAAGAACCCAAGAGTTTATAACAATGTAAAGTAAAAGTTTGTTTTATATTTTTTAAATCCAAGAATATCTTTTTTTATGATGGTTGATACAAGATAACTGTTTTCTAAAGAATGTGTGCGTTATTACAATGGGATAAGCGAGTTATTCATTAAGCTATATCGAAATGTATTCCCAAAGTTAACCACACAATGATGTAAAACCTCTGTATGAGATAAACATTACATTTACCTTGATGGATATGTCAAGCCTAATAGTGTAATATTATAGATATTACACTATTCCCTTTTGGGCCAATGAATCCCAATCACAGCAGGCAATATTACGAGACGACTTTGATTCCTCGAGAAGCTCCTATTTCCAATTGCCCCTTATTTCATTTATTCAACTATATTAATATAATAATAACTCACTCTCAACAATATTGAGATATTATTTGTGACCAAAAACATCTCTTGAATAAGCGAGAAAAAAAAAAAAAAGAAAAAAATAAAAAAATAAAAAAATAAATTTCTCTCAAAGGGGATTTTTGGTGTGGTAAAACGTTTACTTAATTTTCTTGCTCATATAATTTTTTTAATATTACTTTGTGTGTAATTTTATATATATAATTAAATATGGATAATACACCATATGATTCCTATTGTTTCTTTATTCATAGATTAAAGATTAGAACAAAAGTAAATCTTAAAGCAGACGTTTTACAATTATCTAAAGATTCACAAGATCCCATTATTGTAAAGTTGGCTCAAGAAATTAACGATGCCTCAGACTTGATTGACACCTATTTCTTTTCAGAGAAAGCTAGAAGTTTAAAAGATAGTATGTTGATAGGAGTAGTAGTGTAGTAATAGTATAAGTACTAATATGATGATGATAAATTAGTTAATAGAGGTGAACTTATAAATAGTGTAGATAATTATATCTCAATGTTGGCTGGCTTAGTTGGATCTAAAGCTTATCAACCAAGTCAAGATTCTACCACTGAATCAGCAGTAGCAGCAACAACAACAAATACAATCAATGCAAATACAGGGGATATTCAAGAGATTAATGAGGATGAGATAATGGACATTGAAAATAAAAAAGAAAAGAGCTCTAGTCAAGAAAACAATGACAAGATTAGAAAGAATTTTAAATTTACATGGACAACTGTATTTGGATCAGAACGTTCAACAACATTTAGTGACACTTTAGTAGAGATGATGAGTGTGTTGTTTAATCTTGGTGTATGGTATCTTGGATATTCAGAATATATCATTTCAAACAAATGGTCCAAGACAGACGGTCTCTCTGAAGATGACAGACAAACAGTCTATGATTTTCTATTAAAGGCCGCCGGCATATTTGAAAGTCTAAGAGGATCAATGTTTTCCAGTGTCGCCCAAGAGGATAAATGTACAGATTTCAGCGATGCAATCTTGAGAACCTTGTACTTGCAATCTATGGCCCAAGCCCAAGAAATCACTGTCGGTAGAGCATTCAAAAAGAACACATCTGCCTCTACAATCACTAAATTGGCAGTCGACACCTCGAGTCTTTACAAAGAGGCCAGAGATTGTTTGGAGTCCAATTACAGAGAGAAAATGGCTGAATACAGATTAGAGAAATTCTACAACTTTATTATTTACAAAATATCACTCTATGAATCATTGGCTTATCAACAACAGGCATTTGCATTAAACTGTTCTCACAAGTATGGTGAAGCCATCGCTACCGCTAAAAAGAGTCAAGCCATTCTTAAAAAGACTCTTACTAGTCTTGTTAGACCTTGTGTTTGCATCACTCTTTCCCAAGAAACACTTACAAGACCCACATCCTCTCTTTTGCCAATCATTGACTCTACTCTTGCTCGTCTTGAAAGAGAGAATAAAATCATTGGTTTCCAATCTATTCCAGATGAAATTTCTCCCCTTCCAGAAGGAAGTAGATTGGTTAAAGTTAGATCCTATGTTTATCCTCCAGTCAATGCCGCTTGGACCTTTATTGATAATATTTCTTCAAAATTTAATTCTGATAAAAAAATAGAATCTTAATTTTAATATTTATATTCTTTGTTTTAATAAAATCATAATCATCCTTTTTTCCATTTTTTGTACATCAAAAATTGATTTCTATTGACAAAAAAAATATTATGTTAGATTTATTTTACATTTCATTCTTAAAATTAATTAATTCGGGTTGTGTTTAGATGATATTGGCAGATGATGAAAAGGTGCCTGGTGGGTATCCCATGTGGTAAGAATGTGGATTGGCAGAGTCATCAACCTTTATGAATTAAAATTAAATATTATTAGTATTCATAAAACTTTAAATATTTTATAAAACACGAGTCTTACCCAAACGGTGGCACCACCAATACCAATAATATACCAACATTGGTTTCCTGTTTTTCCAATGGATGAGGATGCAGATGAACCATTATTAACAGTTTTGTTTGAAATGGATTTCATTGGATTAGAAATAGATGATAAAGCGTTAAATAACATGTTTAATATAATTATGATTATTAGTAATGTTTGTTGTATTTGATTGAATGATTTACTTGATCAAATTGTTTGTCTATTTATATGTGAGTTTCTTTTCATTATAAGTTTTTGGCAAAATCGAGATCAAACAAGAAATATTCGAAAACCCCTAATTTTTTCTTTTTTTTCATTTCGAAATCTATTTTTATTTTATGTTTTGGCTTTTTTAGTCTTTATCATAAGTAATTATTTGCTTGTTCCCTTGTTTGGTAATCCTAGGACCCATTTCAATTTTTGATTTTCTTACTTTATTAAATGGTTTTAGATTAAGTGAAAAGAAAAACGGAAATAAATCAAGTCATGTGGAGATTGTGGTGTGGTTGATTTGTTTTGTACAAGCTCTTCTTACCCCAACATTATAGTGGTTTTATTTTATTGCCAGTACTATTTCATCATTAGATACGAAGTAAAAAGAAGATAGAGTTTACCTTCAAATTTAAAAACATATATGCAAATAAGTTATGAGATGGTTGGTGAAATTAAATCAATGAAGTGGGCAGTTTTTTGAAATTTTAAATTTTTAATTTTTTAAAAATAAACCATACCATTTGATGAGTGGGAATTATGAATAGACATAATTTATAAAAATCATGAATAATCTATTCTTTTCACTTTGGAGAAATATTTATCTTAAACAAAAAGTGTTCTTATCATACACCGATTATGTTATCATTAATAATATAACAAAATTGGATAAACATTACAACCATCTACTATCACTACAGCAAAATAATATACCCGTTGTTTATCATTTAAATGATTTAGATCACTATTTTTTATACTCCTCACACAGATATAAGTATATAATCACACATGTTATTGTATCAACCTACTTTTATGTAAATTATATCAACCTTTTACAAAAAGATAACGCACCCATTATATTTGGGGTAACAATAACAGACAAAGACAAGGATCCCATTTTACTTGCCTGTGATCTACCTCGGTTAATTAAATATTATAAATATACGAATGGAGATTTGATAAACAAAGATTATATACCAAAATCAGTAACATCTGTTTATCTAGAATTTACATCTATAGATGTTGGTGTTCTTCCAAACAGAGTTAAAACATTGGTATTGGAGAATCAAAAAAGAGATCTTCAAAAAAAGTTCAATACCAAATGTCTTCCTCCATCGCTCACCCAGTTTAGATTTCATGATAGAGAGAAAAAATTATCAATCAATTTGGATAAATTTCCGAATCTACTGTATTTAAATATAAATTCTTATAAAAATGTGATCAAAGGCAATGGATCAATTAAATATCTTTTATTAGCTATTGGTTCCAAAAAAGTTTTAAAAAACAAAATTCCAATTACTGTCACCCAACTAAAAGTGAAATCACTTATTCCTTTAAACAAGTTCAAACTTCCACAAAACTTAATACATTTAAGCTATCAAATGCTCAACGAGAAAGAAAGAATTGCTTTACCATCTTTACCATCCAGTTTGGAGACATTGATTCTAAAATGTTGTTTATCAAGCTATCCCAAAGATTTTCCACCTGCTCTGGCAAATTATACATACACTCACCATAATTATGATGAAACAATATTATTTATACCACCAAAAATTAAAAAACTCAAAGCAAAATTTCATTATAAATTAATAGAAGTGCCAATTATACCCCCAACAGTGACAGATTTTAAAATGGCCTATCCCCATTATGATTTCATCAAGCCTATGAAACTCGATCATTTAACAAATATAACCAAATTAACTCTACGGTATAATGGAGATCTTTTTATAGGCATAATACCACCAACTGTTAAAGATCTTTATCTATTACATACTACCCCAATTGAAAAGGGTGTTATTCCAAACAGTGTAACAAAACTAAGTTTAAAATGTCAATATAGCGTAAGTGTTTACATTCCAAATAGTGTTTCAACACTTAAAGTTAATAGGGAAACAGATATGAGGTATATGAAAATACCAACAAGTGTGAAAGTTTTAAAAGGAAACCTTAACGAAAGATTTCTATTTGATTCATTTCCAAATATTACAACATTTTGTTTTGGTGAAAAAGACGACATCCCTTTATTTGAAAAAATATTAGAGATCAAATTTCCATACTATAATATCAATAGAATTTCATCAAACACTAGATTGGTTACAATAGGAGGTCGTTATCAAAATAGAAGTAAATATCATTTTATAGATGGGAAAGTATATAAAGAAAATTATAATAAGATTCCAAAAAACATCAATAAATTTTAAAGATTTTAAAAAAGGTTACACAATTTTATATCCTTTTTTGATTAAAAAACCCCTTACATTCTAAAAAATGTTAAGTCTTTAATTTTAAGAATAGAGAAAGAAAAACTGAAATAAATCAATTGATATGGAGATAGTTATGGTTATTTATGTACAAATTATTTATTATTATTTACATTTAAATCGTTAATTTTTAAATATTTAAAATTTCTTCTTTTACTATTAATCCTTGGTCCCATTTTTGAAATGACCAATAATGAGATTTTGTTATATTTGTATCTTGATCTGTTGAAAAAGTTATAATGCATTCATAGGCACTGCAATTTTCGTCGACCAACAGTGTCAAGACTTTTAAATCACTCACTATAGTATGGCTTGCCAATCCTTGTTCAAAAGTTCTATTTTCTTGTTTTCCCACTCTATTTACTCCTTTTTCATAAATTATTATCTGATAAATAAAAAATTAGTTTTGACTATACAGTCTCATACCGATTAATTAACACAACATACGTCATTATGATAATATTTTTCAAATGCTTCTAAAATTCTATTTTCTTGTATAGCTTTAAGTATAGAGTTTAAATTTTTTCTTATATCTGTAGTTGTCATTATATGTTTTGTGTACATTGTATAAAATGTAATATTAAATTTTAATTTATAATTGTTGTTGTTAATACAAATCAAATTTGATTAGGTAATAACTCATAGTGTAATTATAGTGTTTTATAATCCACCCACATTCTCGATTCAAAACAAGATTTCTAATAATCTGATTCCAAAGATTTGTTGTATTGGAAATTTCTGTGAGTTTTTTTTTTTTGTATTTGTGACGCACATTTTTGTAAAAATCACCAAAATACGGGAATGTAACGACACTATCAAAATTAATGAATATGCATTTTTTCCACTGCCAATCAATTGATTCATTTAAGAGATATATATATATAATGTTGTTCTTTTTTTATTTTTTAATATATTATTAATTATTTTAATTATTATTTTAATTTAATTTAGATTGAATAAAAGAAGAAAGTTGTAAATTTGATACTTGTTGAGTTGATAAAAGAGGGAAACCACGTAATCTAAAGAGGGAGAGTTTGTCTTGAGTTTGAGCTTGTTGAGATGGAGTGAATAGAGATGATGATGATTCTTCGGTTGCAGTGATGGCAATTGGTTTAGTTGGTACAAAGTTTGGATCAGCAAGGCAGGATTCATAGAGGATTTCATTAAATAATCTTTTAGCTTGGAATTTGTTGTCGGATTGTTCTTTTTGGTTGTCGCAGACCAAGGTTAAAACTTTGGTGATTGGATTGTATCTCTTACCAGTGAGATCGGCAAGTCTTTGTTCGACGACTTGTGGGAGATTGAATGCGGCAATATTGACACGTAAAATGACTTTTCTATTGATCCAGAAACTCAATTCAAATTGATCAGATGGTGAGTGACTGGTGATCATTTGGTATGGATAGGTGTGGATGTGTTCTCTTGGATACCATTTCATACCTCTCTTGAGAACCTCGATATCGGCATCGCCAATCTTTTCTGGTCTGAACCATTCTTCGCCATTACCTTCTTGGAGATAGTGATAGAGTTCAGCTTCTTCAAAGAGTTCGGGTTCTTGGTCGTTGCCTGGGACAAGATCATCAAATGTATCTTCTTCTTCCAACACGGTTTCTTCAATCATTGGTGAAGAGTTGGCCAAATCAAATGGTCTGTTAAATGCTCTAGAGTCGTCTTCGTATGGTAATGGATTTTCTTGACCATTCAAACGAAGTTTGGCCATATCAAATGGTTTGCCCATCATCCAAGGATCGTGAGAGTCTAATGGATCGTATTTATCTGAAGCTTTCTTTGGTTTTTTGTTGATTCTTGGAATAGTAATAACACCTTGATCTTTAATAGCTGGCTTGAGATTAATATATAAACGTCTTTCATCATAAATTTCATTTTCCAATTGTTGTATACTGTCTTCTTCATCGATTTCATTTATAGAGTCTGTTGTTGTACTATTATTGTTATTGTTATTATTTAAAACTACATTACTATCATTCTTACTGGTGGTAATGGTTGTATCGTTACTGTTGGTGTTGTTGGTGGTTGTTTTATCTACATTTGTTTTTTTAGTTTGTTTGGTATCTTCTTGATCTTGATCAATAATTTCTTTAACAAAGTCTGGGAAAGTATCTGGAGATGCTTCAACGATTTCCTTTGAGATTGGGACATTTTCCAAAGAGTGTTTCAATACTTTTTCTTCTTTGAGAAGACCCATTTCGGTGAGTTGGTGGGTCAACACACGGACAAGGTCAGTGTCTTTGAGATGCATCTTAAAGAGTACGTCTCTGTCGACCAAGTCTCTAAAGGTGGTGTCGTATTCAAAGTAGACGTCGTCGGGAATGAGAACATCACCATTGGCTTCTCTGATGGTTTGCTTGTCGTGTTCGATAACGTCTGGATGGAAGAGATTGTTTTCCTTGTAGCTGGCATACAAGAGATCGACGACTTCGGTGGCAGTCTTTTCATTGACCTCCTTGTTGGCATACAAATCGGCAATTCTGTTGAGTGCTTCCTCTTCTCTTAATCTAATCTTGGCAGAGAGAACGTCAAGATCAACCAATTCACTTGGTGCAACTTTGTCGTAAAATTCGTCGTTTGGATCGTCATCAAGGTCGTCTTCTTCCATGTCTTGGTCATCGAGATCCAACTCTTCTCTTTCTTCTGGTGTAATGTCTTCAACATTCTTAAAGTCAAAGAGTTCTTCGGGGATATCGCCGAGGTCTTGAGTGAGTGCATTAGTTTTAAGTTTGAGAACCTTTTCTTCTTCAGCTTCCTCTGGCATGTCTTTTGGTAAGTATTGATCTAAATTAAGATTGCTATCATATACTTGGTTTGGAGTAGCTTCTGGATTATAGATTTCTTTATCTTCTGCAACAGCTGGAGCAGATTTAGTAGATTTAGCAGTGGCTGGAGTAGTAGAGGCAGTAACAGTGGTGGTGGTACCTTCAACTGGAGCGTCGGTGGTAGTGGCGGCAACAGCACCTTCAACTGGAGCATCGGTGGTAGTGGTGGCAGTGGCGGTTGATGGAGTAGTGTGATCAACAGCATTGAGCTCTTGTTCTGCTTCTTGAATCTCTGCAAGGAGTTGAGATCTTTGAGAAGAGTGAGAGTTTTCTTGTTTCAAGTATTCAACGAGATTGAATTCATTTGTATCAACAACAACCTCTTCGGTGGCAGCAGGCTTTTCTTCTTCTGCAGCATCTTCTTCACCTTCTTTTGGTTCGGCATCTTCGGCAAGTTCTTCGCCCATCAAGAGTTCACCAATTTGATCTTCGGTGAGTCTTGCAGAACCCAAAGCCATGGTGACGCTGGCATTCTTGATAAGAGTGTTGATATCTTTGGCATCAGACACGGATGGGGTGTTCATTGCCTTAAAGTACTTTTGAATCTTGTCCAAGTGTTGGTATTTCTGTTCGTTGGTCATCTCTTTTTGTCTGAGGGCAGTTTCAAACTCTTGTTTGACTTGCTCAATGTCTTCAAAGATGGATTTAAACTCTTCGCTTGGTGCAATGACATCACCGATATCTTGGTTGTCCAAGATCTCCTTCTTGTCCATCTCGACCTCTTCCATGAGTTTATTGAATTGTGATTTAATCTCTGCGACGTTGCTTTGCTCGGCGGCTGTGTCTTTGACTGGCTCTGGAAGGTTGTCACCCTCCAACTCTTGAACGAGACGAACCATTGATGCATACGAGTTTGGATTGGCAAAATCAAATGGAACGGCACTCAATTGGTTGATGTATTCTTCACTGACCATGGTATCGTAACCTAAATCGTTGTATTCGTCATTCATGATGAGTCTGTTCAAGTTCATTGGATCGGTGATCTCGGTTCTCTCCAACATTCTCATCCAGGCGTCTTCTTCGTCTGGTTTAGAGAGAATAGATTTACCTCTGAAATCCAAAGCATTACGAAGTTGTACGATACTACGGTAATGTTTTTCTAATCCACTGAGTTTATCTTGAGTTGAAAGTTTTCTCAATTGTCTTTCCAAACGTCTTTCTTCTGCTACCTTGCTCTTGTGTAAAATATTGTTACCACTGGTAACCTCTTTGTAAAGTTGAACTAATGGTTTCTCATATCTATATAGTGGTTGTTGTTGTTGTTATTGTTGATATTGTTAGAATCTATCTATATTCCTTTCTTACACTACGCTATTATATCTACATACTGTTCTTTGAATTTGTTTAATTGTTGAGCAATGTAATCAGACTTTTGTTGAGATACATCGTTAAAAGAGATCTTTTTAGTTTGGAATTGAGAGCCCTCCAATTCGGCATCTTCTTTAGCTTTGGCTTGAGCTCTGATTTGATGAATGTTTTCTTCTAAATAAAAAGCATCTTGAATGTTGACGTGTTCTCTTTTAAATAGATCAAAGTATTCTGGATTGTCGTCGTATCTCATGAGTTTTAATTGTTTCATGTCAATGTTGGCAATCATTTTATCGATATCGACTTCCTCTTGTTTGACTTCTTCTTTCACTTTAACTTGTTTTCTTTGATCGACCATCAAATCTTCGTCGTCGATAAACTCTGAAAATCCTTTAAATTTACCCTTGTTGTTGGCGCCATTGTTCTTGGAATAGGATCTGAGTGATCCTACAACAGAAGAACTTTGTCCAAGTTTTAAAGTAGAGGTTTGTTTGAGAGCAGAGTTGATTCTGTACATTCTTGTTGTTGTCTTCAAACACTACACCTACAATGTCCTGTCTAGTAGTTGCGTCTATCTATCTATCTGTTGATGTTTTATATTGTTGTTTCTCTCTGGTGGGGGAGAATAGCTGAGTGGTAGTGAATGAATAGATATATGTATATATAAGTGTCGATAATATAATATAAATATATATGATTCCACTATCAAATCTGATGGGATGACCTCTGCAACAATAAAATGTTCGAAAAAATAAAAAAAAAAAAAAAAAACTATGATACAAAAAAAAATTTGCTATGAAGCGAGTTGTTTTGGCCT
>AJWJ01000174.1:0-41504 GCA_000277445.1 Polysphondylium violaceum
GCAATACCACTACCATCTTCAACAATGTATTGTTGTTATAAAAACAATACAATGTTAGTTGTAGTATTAGTATTGTAGCAGTAATTATTATTTGAAAATGATGAGCTTGGAGTCTCTTTTATACCTTTCGAAAAAGAAAAAAAAAAAATTTTTTAAAAAAAATAATTATTAGTAGATAATAAAAAAAAATACAAAAATGGAAAAGAAAAAAGATAAAAATTGTTGATTGACAATAAATATTAGAAATGGATTTTCATCATTTTCTATCAATTGAAAATGGGGATAATTTATTGTATGGCTATTAATACAAGACAACTTTGATCCTATCACCCTATTCTAGGTCAGTTACCCTATTTTTTTTTTTACCTCTTTTAACCAATTAGTTAATTGAATTTAACAATATCAAAAAGAATCTAGTAGATATCAATCAAAAGGAGTACTAAAATTCAAATGATATCTATAATAATTGAAAATTAAATTGTGTAGTGTCAGTCTGCTAATTTTTGAAATTTAATTTTGAATTTTTGTTGTGTCAGTCTTTTTGTCATAGTAAATGGTTGATATGATGTTAAGCAGAGAGCATACAAGTATAAATAGAGGAGAATGTTGTTATTGTTATTCAATTCAACAACAGTCCTCAATAGTATCTCTTAGGTAATAAATAGCAATAACTATGAAATTAAAAGATAATAATATTAAAAAGTAGGTATCTCTCACAAAAAACATATAAATACATAATATATACCTCCCTTCCTCTCCCTCATACTACTAAAGATACTAATACTTTTTTATATCATTTTTTGATTATAGATCCTTTATTGAAAAAAAGAGAAAGCATAATGAAGTTGAACATAAAAGCAGAAAGAGAAAGGCCGCTGTGCTAGACTTGGTGGCTGAAGATCTCTTTTGTGTATGTATTGGTACTAGATATAGTGTTTATAATAGATACTGTAGTTTATAATGGAGGTTCATTTTAATTAATATCTATTCTCTCAAACTATAGGATGACAAGACAATCAAGGTAAAGCTCTTTACTTGTTTATCTTTTTTAAAGAAACTCAATACTTTGGCTGAAGCTGATCCTATTCTTTGCAAACAATTAAAAAGACATTGCAACGAATTGGAAGATATCCAAGATGTTAAAACTTAATAATATAAATAAATAACTATACATCATCATCAAACACAATATAGTTGTATAATAGTTTAATCATAAATCAAAAATAAACAGTAATGTATATATTTAATAAATTAAAACATCTTCCTTTTAAATTTATTGGAAAAAGTTGATACTAATTGGGTCTATTGATTGAATATTAATCCAATCTTCATAGATATATGTCGTTTTTTGATTAAGTTCATTAATTAAAAATGTTCGATAACTATAAATACTATTGTTTTTGTTATTATTATTATTAATATTATTTTTGTTATAATTTTTGTTATTATTATTCGGTGATTTAAAATCAAATAATTCATTTGGAATCATTTTTCTTTGTTTTCGGTATTTGTAAAAAAAATTATTCATTTGTGTTCTCCATTTAAAATTATATAAATATTGTAAATTAATTTCCCATTCTTCATTTTTAATATTACTACTTTTACTATTACTATTGTTACTATTAGTTAAATTATTATTATTGTTTTGATTTGATTCATTTGATTTTCTTAAATCAATTTTGTTTACTTTGTATTCGGTGTCATTGGTTTGTGATTGATTTAAAGATGGACTACTATTTTGTTGTTGAATGATTGGTGAATTTGTTTGGAAATCATAGTTATCCTCTGTACAACTATTGTAGTAGTTTTCAATACAAGGTGATTGGCTAAAAATGACTTTATCATTATTGTAGTAAAGAGGTGATTGTAAATATTGTTGTTGTTGATGTAGTTGTTGTTGATGATGGTACTGTTGCTGTAGTTGTTGATGTTGTTGGAATTTCAATTGTTGTTGAGTAATAAATACTTGTTGTTCATGAATTTGTTGATCCAACTTTTTATTCATACTTGATAGATTAAATGTATCATTACAACTTGAACTAATCCCACTATTACAGTAATAGGATTCATTGCTGCCACCACTGATTGTCAAGAAATCATCGTTTGTGTCGGCAGCATTGCTATTAACACTCTTACTTAATGATTGATTCTTTTGCAATAGTTTGTCGATGTTGAAGAAATTTATGATTTTATTCAATAATGGATCTTCTTCTTTTTCCAGCCCATATTCAGAATATTTAAATTTCATTTATAAATAGTATAGAGAGGGATTTGAAAATAAGATGATATAATTGTACTAAAATAAATAAATACTGTTTGATTATTGAATAAATAATAATCTATGTCGATTTCTATAGCTATGATAGTTGATAGTGGATATTAGTTTTTAGTTATTTGCTTTTACTACTTTTCTATAGGGGACATATATGACTGTTGAAACACAAACGATAACACACGGGAATAGGAAGAACAAAACACACAATGAAAATAAACTGTTGGTATGGCTCTTATTGTTATTGCTATTGTTGTTGTAGCTGTTGTTGGAATATCCAATAAATAATTCTATTAAATGTTGGGGATTTATTGAAAATAGAAGTTGCAATAATTTTAAAATAAAAATATTAAAATAACCAATTAAAGATATGTGGTTATTTGTTATAGTGATGATTATTAGATCAGTTCAACAACAATGTATTTGTATGTATTCTATTTTTGTCCACTATGAATGAATATGAGTGGGTGAAGTGGTAAGTTTATTTTATTATATTAATGTGTATTTCTTTTTTGAATTTATTAGATGTGATAATAAAATATAATTGGCTTACAAATGATTATTTTTGGTATGAATAAAATAAAATGATATCAACACACACATAAATACACACTCACACCACACAATAAATGGAAGTAGAAGAAATGTATGAGTATTGAGGAAAAGTGGGCATTAGATATTATTATTAATATAATTGTATCTTTTTTTTTTTTTCCACTTTGAAAATTGGATAATAATTTTAAAAGATTTCTTTTGGATGAGGGGGAACCCCCAAAGTGTTCGTGTGTGGGGGGCGAGAGATTGAAATGGCTTGTTGTATTACATTTTCCCACCCAAACGCCCAACAAGCTAAAAAGGGATGGATGATAAAAGATAAGATAAAAGATGATACCTTTTTTAAAACTATAGTTGGGATTTGAAATTATTGCTTTGCTCCCACCACAACTATCTATCTATTTCTTATCTTTACTTTTATATAATTTTTTTGATGTTTTTGAATTAATTTGGATGGATGATTTAATTGTATAGATCCAAATCAAAAAAATAAATATAATAATTTATTTTAAATATTTTTTTTAAAAACAAAGTGTAGCGCACAAATAACAAATATTAACAACCAACTATATTTGGAGATAAAAACTCTTTACACATTTTCCATCCACACACCCACCCACCCCTCTAATATATATTTATTTTCCCACTTTTTTTAAACACTTTTCACACTTTTTTTCATTTTATATTGAATAAACCACACACATACACACTCTAATCCATACAATTATAAATTTGAAATATGTTTCTATTGCAAATGCAAAAATAAAATAATAAAAATATATTGAAATCAAAATTTTACAGATTAGATGATCAATTTGATCTAAAAAGTATCACAACAACCAAATATTTATCCTCTCCACTAAATTATAGCCAAATTCTCTTTTTTCATTGAGCAAATTGATTTTTGATTTTTTTCATTTTTTTTTTTTTTTCTATTTTTTTACTATCACCCACGGTTTACTTTACATATTTTGTGATTTCGATGGGTTTATTTTGAGAGGACCGCTTTTACACTCACCCACTCACCCCCATTACCACTACTGCTTTCACAAATTATCTTTAACACCCTTTCTCATCTTACATTCAACCACACAACCACCACCGCTCTATACCACTATTAGCATCACCACCTCTACCACAATACTAGATATTCCATTTAGAACTCGAGTCTATTAATACCAACAACACATATAATTATTTTACTTTTTCTCCTTTTCTTCTTGTTTCATCATCCATCATCACATAAATAAATAAATAAAATGAAAATCGATTATCGATCAGGCAACTCTATTAAAACTCAGATTCCATTAGATTATAAAGAATATTTAAAAAGAAAAGAGGATAAGCAACAACAACAACAGCAACAACAGCAATCAACACAACCAACAGGAGCAATCACATATAAAAGAAAAGACAGATTAGATGAGCAATTTAGACAAATATGTATGTTATTACTTTTATAGGCAAAAAAGTTATCAACAATAGTTGGTGGTGTTTGTGAGTAGTAGTAGTATGAATGTACCTATATTTATACTACTACAATTACTCAATATAAACATCCCTCACCACCATATCACATCATCCCACTATAGCCAATGGTTTATTCAATGAAGAAATATTAGGTGTGTGGGGTGTGAGTGTCTCTAGAGACAACACAATGGTATACCAACATTGATTTCTTTTGCATGTGGGTGTGGGGAGTTGGGTTTGAGCATATATATTCATGCCTATCGCCAAACTATTATCATAAAAACTAATCATAAGAGAAATATGTTCTAACTTTTATTTTTTAATCATTCATTATTATAATAATCATAATTAAACAACCTATCTAAACAACAACAATGATGACACAACAATAACCAATTGTACAATTATATCAGTTATGAAGACAGGGATTGTAACCCAAGCATCAGGTTCATGTTATTTAGAGATAGAAAAGACAAAAGTTTTATGTTCAGTGTATGTAAAGACTCGATATTTTATAATAATAGGAAAAAACACACCACCACACTCCCCTATCTATTACACCACATCAGTGTCAAAATTTGATAAAACACACACTATATATGTATAAAAATGTACATTTCCTAACGTAGAGGTTTTCACCTAAACATAGATATGGTCCAAGAGCAACTCCAAAAACAGAATTATTTGAAACAGCCAAATTAAATTGCGAATTAAAATATGCCACCTTTTCTTCAAATAAAGAAAAGTTTGATTATTTAGAGGTAATTATTACTCATTATTAAAACAACACAACACAATATTAAATTAATATACTAAATATCAAATATAGAATACAAAAGAAAAAGATCAAAGTTTAATTATTTATCAATCCATTATTGGATCATTGCGATTGGACAAGTACCCCAAAACAGTTGTAGATGTTTATATTTTAGTTTTAAATGACGATGGTGATGTGCTAGTGTCTGCCATTACAGCGGCCAGCATGGCACTTGCCGACGCAGGTGTAGAGATGTATGA
Organism: Polysphondylium violaceum; assembly: GCA_000277445.1. Taxonomy (NCBI): domain Eukaryota; phylum Evosea; class Eumycetozoa; order Dictyosteliales; family Dictyosteliaceae; genus Polysphondylium; species Polysphondylium violaceum. The sequence goes on from AJWJ01000174.1 coordinate 5,315, forward strand.
CATGGTTGCATCGTGTTCTGCTGTTTGCATTAAGGATGCTACACTCATTAATCCAACTGCTCAAGAAGAAACCCTTACCGAAGGTGCTGGTAAAATATTGGTCTCCAAGATGCCTTCTCACAACAATATCACTCAATTAATTCAAACTGGTGAATTAAATTACAACAATGTTTTGGAGAGTGTAAATCTATGTATCGACGGTTCAGACAAGATTTACTCTATCATGAAACAAAACTTAATAGATTCTTTATTAAGACAACAAAAAAAAGATGGTGATGGTAATGAAATTAATGGTATTACAACCAACGCCGCCGACGATCAAATGGAAGAATAAAAGTGCTATTATTCTAATCATAATAATAATAATTAAAGACGTATTAATATTGTATATAGTGTTATGTATTGTGATATTTATGAGTTTTGAATAGATGATTTATTTTAATTTTACAGGAAAAAAGATTCGAAATGAATTAATCAAAGTCCCATCCATCACCTCCCTCTTCTTCTGTTGGTTGAATGTTATAACTCATTTTTGAAGGAGTGTTTGGTATTGATGTTGATTCTTCTTTTTCTTCTTCTTTTTCTTGATCATCTTGATATTGATCAGAGGGTTCAATTCTTATTTTATCTAATTCATCTTCCTCTAATTGTTGTTGTTTTAATCTTTCTTCTTCTTGTCTTTCTTTTTCATCTTTTTCTTGTTGTCTTTGGTATTCTTCATCTTCTAATCTTTTTTTTTCAGCAGCGGCAGCTAATTCATTTTCTTCCTCCTCTTGTAATCTTTGTTTCTCTGCCAACTCTGCCGCAACTCTGTCCTTTTCTTCTTGTTCTAATTTTTGTCTTTCTATTTCCTTTTGTTCCTCTTCAATAAGTTGTTGTTTGGCCGCAGCTTCTATTCTTTGTTGTTCAAGATGTTCATTTTCTTCTTGTTCTAATCTTTGTTTTTCGGCCAACTCTGCTGCTACCCTTTGTCTTTCGTTCTCTTCTTGTTGTAATCTTTGTTTTTCAGCAAGTTCAGCAGCAATTCTTTCTTCTTCAATACGTTGTTGTTCTGCTATTCTTTGTCTTTCTTTTTCTTCCTCCTCTTGTTGTAATCTTTGGTTTTCGGCGGCAAGCTCAGCAGCAATTCTTTTTTCTTCTTCAATACGTTGATTCTCTGCTAATTCTGCTGATACCCTTTGTCTTTCTTTTTCTTCCTCCTCTTCAATACGTTGTTTCTCTGCTAATTCGTCGGCCAACCTTTGTCTCTCTTTTTCTTGTTGTCTTTCTCTTTCTTCATCTTCTATTCTTTGTTGTTCGGCAGCGGCAGCTAATTCATCAGCCAATCTTTGTCTTTCTTTTTGTTCATCTTCTAATCTCTGTTTCTCTGCCAACTCTGCTGCAGCGGCTCTATCTTTTTCTTCTTGTTCAAGACGTTCCTTTTCTTCTTGTTCTAATCTTTGTTTTTGGGCCAATTCAGCTGCAGCAATTCTTTCTTGTTCTTCAATACGTTTTTGTTCTTCCAACTCTGCAGCAATTCTTTGTCTCTCTCTTTCTTCATCTTCTATTCTTTGTCTTTCGGCGGCGGCAGCTAATTCATCTGCCAATCTTTGTTTTTCTTTCTCTTCATCCTCAATACGTTGTTTTTCTGCTAATTCAGCTGCCACTCTTTGTCTTTCGTTTTCTTCATCTTCTAATCGTTGCTTTTCAGCCAATTCATAAGCCAGTCTTTGTTTTTCTTTCTCTTCATCTTCTAGTCTTTGTTTTTCGGCCAACTCTGCAATTCTTTCCTGTTCAATACGTTGTTTTTCTGCTAATTCAGCTGCCACTCTTTGTCTTTCTTTTTCATCCTCCTCTTGTTGTAATCTTTGTTTTTCTCTTTCCTCTTCTTCAATACGTTGTTTCTCTGCTAACTCGTCGGCCAACCTTTGTCTCTCTTTTTCCTCATCTTCTAATCTTTGCTTTTCGGCCAACTCATCAGCCAATCGTTGTCTCTCTTCTTCTTCTTGTTTTTTTCTTTCTTCCTCTTGTTGTAGTCTTTGTTTTTCTTCCTTTTCAAGACGTTGTTTCTCTGCTAACTCATCGATTATTCTTTGTCTTTCTCTTTCCTCATCTTCTAATCGTTGTTTTTCTGCCAACTCTGCTGCTACCCTTTGTCTTTCTTTTTCTTCCTCCTCTTGTTGTAATCTTTGGTTTTCAGCAGCAAGCTCAGCAGCAATTCTTTTTTCTTCTTCAATACGTTGATTCTCTGCCAACTCTGCTGCTACCCTTTGTCTTTCTTTTTCTTCCTCCTCTTCTTGTAATCTTTTCTTTTCTTTTTCTTCTTCTTGTTCAATACGTAACTTGTCTGCCAATCTTTGTTCATCTTCCAATCGTTGCTTTTCAGCAGCAAGTTCGGCAGCAATTCTTTCCTCTTCAAGACGTTGTTTTTCAGCCAACTCTGCTGTTGCTACCCTTTCTCTTTCTTTCTCTTGTTCTTGGGCAATTAATCTTTGTCTTTCATTTTCTTCATCTTCTAATCTTTGTTTTTCAGCTGCTGCAACTTTTTGTCTTTCTCTTTCCTCATCTTCTAATCTTTGCTTCTCTGCCAACTCTGCTGCAGCGACCCTATCTTTCTCTTCTTGTTCCAGTCTTTGTTTCTCTGCAATTCTTTGTCTTTCTTTTTCTTCATTCTCTAATCGTTGTTTCTCTTGTTGTTGCTCAATACGTTGTTTTTCAGCGAGTTGCTCATCAGCCAATCTTTTCTTTTCCTTTTCTTCTTGTTGTAATCTTTGTTTTTCAGCCAATTGTTGTTCCTGTTGTTCTTTGAGCTTTTTTTCATTCTCTTTACGTTGTCTTTCTTTTTCCTCTGCTTCAAGTTTGAGTTTCTTTTTCTGTTCCTCTTCGAGTTGTTGTCTTTTCAATCTATCCATTTCTTCCTTTTGTTTGGCTTCTTCTTTGAGCTTTAGTTCCTCCTGGGCCTTTTGTTTTTCCTGTGCTTCTTTTTCCAACTTTTCAGAATAGAGTTTCTTTAGCGACGATACCAACGATTTGACGTCGATATAGTTTGGATTATTAGTGTTGTCAGGAGTAGTAACAATATCATTACCATTGCCATTGATGGTGCTGACAGGTTCTATTACTTGGAGACCATTGTTTTCTCCAGAGATTAAATCAAAACTATATACAACAAATGGAATGAAGTCCTCGACGATACATTGACAGAATCCATTGAATACTTTGTCAAACATTGCTATATTCATCAAGTGTTGTTGTTGCTGTTGGAGTAGTAATTGCTGTTGTTGGGATTGGTTTACCGATGGTGATGGAGTGAGAGTTGATGGGGGAGATGAGACCGATTGGTTGTGGAATGCCAATACACCATTAATGATTCCAACGAGTGTTTCTTTTAGTTTGATGTAAAGCTTAGATTTCAACGACACAGGGAAACAGTCGCGTAGTTCGTTAAAAGATTTCAAGAAACCATTCAACATGATGGCCAATGGTGGATGACCAAGTATTGACATTGGTGGTGAGATATAGGAATTATTGGATTTCATTGGTGAATTCAGAGATGAGGATGTTGATGATGATGATGATGACTTGGGTTGAGGGAATTTATAGGTTTTCAAAGATTCGATAAAATGATGGGAACAAGATGTGATTTGAGACACGAATAGATTGGTAATGTGGTTTTCAAAGATTGGCTCGAGTAGAGTACGGAAATCTACGCCAACTCTCGACAATGACATAGAGAGATACATTGAGCTTTCCAATATATATCCAATCGATGATCCACTCTTTATCAATACCAATGTTTTGTCCAATGTATTTAAATAAAAAGATACCTTTTGTTGTACCCAATGATAGAGTATGAGATCGTCTAAATGACTCTCATCTTGTCCGTCACTTGAGAATAATGCATTAAACTGTGTTATTATATCAAACATATTGGTTCTATAACAATCTGTATATTTAGTCAACTAATAGTTGTGTGAAATGATATTGTTAATATACGAATATGAATGCCAGTGCATTACAAAGATAAACATACAAATGAAGTTTGGTTTATATCTAAATGAATGGATTTTAAACTATTTGTGAGCCAAGTGTCTCTTGAATGCAAGAATATAACCTTTAATTCATTTTCCTTATAAACAGATAACCTTCTTAGATAGCCTATGGTTTTGATCGAGTTTGTTAAACCAATATCACCCTTTAATTGTTGTTCCAATGTTGAGATCAACGATAATGTATTAATTCTAACTTGATTGATCTGTATATGGTTTTATAATAATGATATGATGGTTAGAATACTTATAGCCACTACGAATAGGAGGATGGATATGGATATTACAATTTCATTAACTATAGTATTATTTGGATATTGTTTATGTATTTTCTTTGAAAAAGCTTCCAATTGTAAAGCTTCATCAAAACAAAAGTTTTTAGTACACGTATCCATTAGTTGAGGTATTTCTAGTAGATCCAAAAGCATTGCAAAGTTGTCCAATACATTTTTAACCGATGATCTATTCTTTGATAATGTTTGTGATTTAATTGAAAAGTGTTCACATAGATTTGAGATCTCTGGTAAATTTGTCAATATATTATTTTCCAATTGATTCGATATACAATTGATCTATTATGTATATTGTATATATCTATTAATATTACTATACTATAAAAATATCTGATTTACTATCCAAGTAGTACTAATATGATATACAATACATTTGAATAGGTGTTGTTTAAGGTATGATAATTTTGAATGAACAATTTATAGTTATTCAAAGCGAGTTCTTGAATCTCTTTAATGGTTTTTGATTTATATTCATCGATGAGCGTTGGTTCACGTAATAGTTTTTCAAAGGATAGATTCAAAATATCCTTTTGTTGTTGTTGTTGTTGCTGGTTTATATATATATGATCATCATTGTGATCATTATTGTTGTCGTTGTTTTCATTATGATTCATCTTTCAACAACACTCTAAAGCCAAAGAGAGTGATGATCCTCAACACGATGAGATACTTAAATTAATTCTTTTTTTTATTTTTTTTTTTTATTTTTTTTTTTTCTCTCCACAGAAATTTGATATTCGCCGTGTAATCTATTTCTTTGATTTCTTTTTTTAGTTTTATGATATTATATTGTTGATAATTTGTATATAGTGTTTGAGTTATTGTTATTGTTATATATATTATTTATTATTTGTATTAGTAGTAGTCACACACACAATAGTAGTCATAGTAGTAGTAGCAGTAGATAGATAGAGTAGATTAATAGAAAATGAATTTTAATTCTCATCCATCAGATTGGAAAAGAGAATTAAAGAAAGCATCGAGATCATGTTTATTAAATATTACAAATGAAACTGATTTTCAATTACAAAGAATATCATGCAAGATGCAACAAGGTTTTCTTAGATTTATACCACCTGGTAAGTGTATATTAATAGTAGGATAGTAGAGTGTAGATCAGATAGAGATTAGATATTAATAATGGATCGATGGATGAATATAGAGATTATACCACCAAAATCTAGTATCGAGTTTGGATCAGAGAGTAATGCATTTATGAGTGGGACAAAGGGAAATGTAATGTATGTTGTTTTACCACCCAGTGTAGCACCTTTGACCAATGTTGGATCTATACAATCGATTACACATATTGCACAAATGAAACTATGGGAACCGTTTATTTATATACTCATAGAATGGTCAACACCCTATTGGTCGTCGTATTCTTGTTCGATTCAATGTCATCCTGCAAACAATAATAGTCTATCCACTAGACATACACTACAAATGAAAGATATAAACAAAACCATTCATACAGAGGCATCTATGTTTATTAGTGGTGATTTGAATTTCAAGGTCTACAAAAACAATATCTCTCCATCACTATCACCCATATCTTCACCAAAGTTGATGAATAACAGTAATGGTGGGCTCAATAGTAGTGGCAACAGTATGTCATCATCTATAGGTATTTTAGACAACGGCAGCAATGGTAATAATAATGGCGGTGGTGATCGTAATAGTTTATCGTCTAGTTTACCAATAGGATTCTTGAATGGTATTAATAACAGCGGCGGTGGACATTCAATGTTGTTTCCGCTGCCTTGGTCAACGCACAACGAGGATTCCAAAGACATTGGTTGGAAGGCGTTAGTAAAGCGAGGATCAAGAGGACAGATCATCAGTATTAGAAACAATACCAATAAACATTTAATTAGAAGAAACCAAATACTAAACAACGGCACCTGGTGCGAACCACCTCCCGAAGGAATTCCTCCCTTTAGTACCATTGAATTTGGATCGGTGAGCAGTGGTTTCACAACTGGCACTGACGGTACCATTTACTATTATTGCCAGGGTTCCAAAGGTGACTTTGGCTTCCAATTCAATAATCCACTGATGGGCAAAGCTACATTTTCATCTCACTGTCCCAGTAATTTTCAAATCGAAGATAAGTTTACCGATGGCAATATATCGAGTGTTATATTCTCCATCACAGATCTATCGTCCTCTTTGGAAAAAGATAAAGATAAAGATGGCAAACAACAAAACAACCAACACCAGCAACAACAGCAACAATCCAATCCACAGACTTCATTTATCTTGGATGATTCTATACGCGTATTTTCATTTAATCTAGGTATGTTGGGTAGCAAAGACACTGAACAATTGATCAATGGCAGCAGTAAAGAGATGGAAAGATCAGGGAGTGGAAATAATCTTGCATCTTTAAACAATAGTAGTAATAGTAATAATAGTAATAATAACAATAATAATAATAATAACAACAATGAATTGCAAGGTATTGTGAATTTTGAAAAGAGAGTAGAATTGATTGCAAAGAGTTTAATCAATTTCTCTGAAAAGTATGATATCATTGTATTGCAAGAGGTGTTTACAGACACATCCAAAGACATATTGGTAAAGAATCTAAAGATCTTTTATCCCTACATTATCGATAAGATTGGAGAAAATAGTGGTCTATTCTTTGCCAGCAGATTCCCTGTGCTTTGGAGTGAGTTTAGACAATTTAACAATGGCATTGGATCCGATGTCAAGCATTCCAAAGGTATTCAAGGTGTAAAGTTGGACATAAGCACAGTGAGAGAGAAATCCTATCTCTATGTATTCAATGCCAACCTTCAATCCAATCCATCCAACAATTCGGTCGCTTGGCAAATGGTACAAGACGATAAACAAAAGAAAGCTGAAACTGTCAGAACATTACAATTACAGAGCATCAGAGACTTTATTTCCACAGAACTCGCCATACAGTCATCTTCGTTGAGTAGTAGTGCCCTATTGTTGTTGGGCGACTTCAACATTCAGGCAGAGATGGAGCAAATCATCTCGGACGAAGGCAGTATCACACTCTCTCAAATCATACCCGAATTGGCAAAGAAGCTCAACAACAAAGAGCTTCTCATTACATTTAGTTATCGTTTACTCGAGCATTTGGAGGACCTCAATATCCCCATTCGATACCTCGGCATTCTCAGATCACAGCTCCTCAATGATCGATTAAAGAGTCTTGTGCTCACAGAGATGATCACCTTTGTCATTAAAAAAGATATTATCGACCATCTCACTCAACGTCACAACCAGCACTCATCCATCAATGACGACGAACAAATCTACAGAGAGATCGTGTTAAACACACTAAACAATGTGTTTCACTATGAACGTAAAGAGAGCAATTTCTTTTGGAAAGTGCATCTCAAGAAGCGGTTAAAGGCCGAGTTTTCATCCTCTCTGTCAGATCTCGAGCAACAAGAGTGGGTCGACCTTCGTTGCCATGTCATCAATCTCCAGCTGTACAGTAGTTTGAAATATTCATTGGAAATCACATTGAATCCCAAAGCAGTGCTACAAATAATGAAGGGATCGCGTATCAATCTCAGTGAATCAATTCCATTGCCACTGATTCGTGACGACGATATAGAAGAGATCATTTTACCTCCGCTCACCTCGTATTGGGGCACAGACAACTCTGATATCACCTATTTTTCAAATATAGATTACATTAAAAATAATATAAATAATAATAGACATCAACAGCAGCAACAACAACAACAACAACAACAACAACAACAGCTACAGAATGAGAATATCATGGACAATAACAATAATAATAATATTCAAATCTATTTAAAACAAAGTCAAGAGTATCAAAATATGATAAAGATATTGGGTAATCCGACAGATGTATTTAGGGCCTGTAATCCCTTTTCACCAGGTTACACTATTCACCAGGCCATGAATCAAATGATACCAAAAGTTGGTGCAAAAGAAAGAAAAGATTATATATTCAACTTTAATTTATCTCCAAACTTTGGTGATCAAGAAGGTAGAAATCAATTGTTGAGATTAGATTTCTCTGAATGTAATGTATTACCAATGGGTCCAACTCCTCAAACTAGATTATCAAATCATTTTGCATTAGAATGTATATTGAAAATTAAAGAATTTAATAATAAATAGTATTAATAAATAATAATCAATAATTTATATACAAATCTATTTCATTTGTTATTTATGTGTCATTCTATGATTCTAAAAGAAAGAAGTAAACAGAGAATTAAATTTAGTTTAGTTCATTCAAAAATTGAAAACAAATTTATATTCAATCGAAATCGTTGGAATCGTTGAGCAGCAACACAGTTTGAGCATCATCTCTTTTGCTAAAAAGTATCATTCTAGCTTCAAATGTAAAGTGCCCCAACTGTAAACTCCACGACATTCTTTTGTCACCAAAATATATAGGAAGGTAATTTATTGATTAAAACCTGCTAATCATCTTTACTGATCACGCACTGAAACAAATACTTTTTGCATCAAAGAATTTATGATTTGGTTATGGGGGGAAAGGGGAAAAGTGGTCAGAATTTTTCAAAAAAAAAAAAAAAAAAACGAAATTTGTAAATTGGGTTGTGTGGACAAATATATATGTACCCCTCGTGTTATAATATCCACTGAAATTATCACACACATATTATAATAACAAAGAGTGTGTGTTATGTGTGTTGTGTGTTTGTGTGTATTTAGAATATTCATTTTATAAATTCAATCTTACTGCAACTAAAGATACACACTCTATACTACCCATTGTAAAGCTGTGCGCATTTATCCATTAGAATATATTATTATAATTCATTAATTATATGTGAATACTATATAGCTTGTGTGTAATTTAATTTTATAATTGTTATTTGTTGGCGGTGTTTTCAAACAAAATGTCAATTCCTTCTTCACCAATCTATTATAATCAAACAGCATCGTTTAATATTATATCACCCGCACAATCATCATCTTCGGCATCAACATCATCATTTTCATCACCATTATCAACTTCGCCTATTAAAAGGTCACCTTCCTTTGGTTCTGTCATCCCTCCTCTACCGCCTTCATCCTCTGCAAAATTTCCTTTAGAATTAACATCAAAAAACCAAACGTAAGTATATAGGAACATTTTCAAAGTAAATCTACAGCAATATAGTTATTAATAACTATAAATAAATAGTTGTATAGTTAGATTAGATTTAGATAAAACATATTTTAGTAATGGTAGTAATATAACGGGAAAAGTTATAGTTAATTTAACAGAGAGACAATGTCTAAAGAGGATAAAGATACAGATATCAGGCTATGAAAAGATATTTCAAGAGAGAGAGAATAATACATATCAAACATTAAAATTCTATACAGATGACTTGAATATTAGTCCATTGAATTTCATTAAAGATGTAAACAATCCAACCATTACTCAACACCCCAATTACAAGGAACAACAATTCCAACAACAACAGCAAAAACAACAGGAAAGAGACCATCCTATGAGTCTTAGTTTCAACAGTCTGGGCTTTGTACACGAATTTGAAGCGGGCACCTATGAATATAGATTCTGTGTAAAGTTGCCAAGCTATCTCCAGCCTTCGTTAAATTATATTGGCTTTCTATCGATTTTTTATATGGCGCATTGTAAAGTAGAGTATTCAAAGGGCAAAGACTGGAAAGAAAACAAGATACTAAAGAGCACAGAATTCTTGATCTCTGGCATAGATTTGCGATATCAAGACCACTTGATGGCTATGAAAAAGTCAAGAACTGCGCAACAATTGTCTTCATTTAAAGTGTCAGAGTTTCTTTGGAAAGATAAATCTAAACCGTTTGAAATGGCACTTTGTTTGGCAGACAAAAACCTATACATTGGTGACAATGCATTGATTTACATAAAGATTAAAAATCCACTTGAAACCAAATTCAATTCAATCAAAGTGGATCTATTTCAACAAATTACATTTAAAAAACAACAATACCCTCTGCTCAAACTCAATCGTCAACACATGGCTTTCTTTAAACATGGCAATCAATTTCATCCTGTAGCTAGTAATAGCAATTTGATAAATATAAATGACTACACTGGTAATGGAAATCACAATGGTGAAAAAAGTGGAAATAATCCACATAAACATAAAGTATCTGTCACTCAAATCCTTTCATTAAATTTTGATTCAAGTCATTTATGTCAACAAAAAATAATTGATAATAGCAATAATATAAATATAAATAACAACAACACCAACGATGAAATACTTTCAACACAAATTAAAGTCACAATACCAAAATCATTTGAAGATGATCAAGTTTATCCATCAACAAGAGGGCATCTTTCAACAATTAAACATTATTTTATAATTTCAATTCCCTCTATAAATAATTTAAAAATCAAAATTCCATTTACACTTTGGGAAAAAGAAAGATACTCACCCCTTACCAATGGTAATAGTAATAATAATATTATTTCACCACTAAGCACTAGTCCTAAAAATGATTATTTAATCAATAATAATTTAAATATTCATAACCATCTTGTTATCAATCAAGAATATAAACCTCCACCTGAAAATTGGAAAATATTTTGGTTACCAACATGGAAAGATGAAACCAATGAATCAAAATGTAATCTTTGTGATTCTTCTTTTTCAATTATTAAAAGAATCGTAAGTAGTCATAATTTATTTAATTTGTATTATTTTATACTAAATATAAAACAATAGCATCATTGTAGAAATTGTGGTGGAGTATTTTGTGAATCTTGTTCAAGTCAAAAATATTCATTATTTAGTTATGGCATTCATAAAAAAGTTAGAATTTGTTTAATGTGTGTTGAAAATATCAAAGAAAAACAATTACATTATTTCCAACTATCACAAACCAAACAAGAAAGAACAGATCCTCCAATTCTATTTTCAAAAAAAAAACAATTAAAATATCCGTTTTTAATTGACATTATTGATAAATAAATAAGAATAAGAAATATATTTATCAAGAAAGTGACTCACTAGCCTGTTCCAAAAAAAAAAAAATCTTACCTGATGACGCCTCAATTTTTGAAAAATTTAGTTGATGGTATTTTATAAAAAGGGAAATGATTTTCTTTTCATTCATTCAATTATTTCATTCATTTCTATTATATCACATAATGAAAGTTTACTATTTTAACATTTTACTTTCAGCATTTATAGGGTATCTCTATGTATCAATATTTATTCTTTTTACAAAAGGCACAATTCTCTATTTCACAACATACACCCCCATTGTATTGTATCAAAACTATCAACAATATCAACATAAAGATACATTTCTACTAGCATTATTCTCTTTATATATCATCTATATCTATTATTTCTTCTTTAAATCAATTTTATGTTTTAAACTTAAACATCATCATCATCATCATCAAACATCAAATGAAACGAGTATAATTATCCCACTATTAGTTTTAACCAAACCAACTTCAACTCCAACATCATCCTCTATCAATAATTCAAAACCGTGTATCTCTTTGATAAATACGAAAACATGTATTAAAACAACATTTTTTTGGATGATAAGCATGTTCATATTTTATTTATGCTTTATTGATTTACACGAAAACTATATATTCTTTGATTTTCTGAGACCCTATACCTATGTTGTATCTGATTATGTGGAAAAAGCGTTCTACAGAGTGTTTTTCTTATCAATATCAAATCCTATATTATTTTATTTAAACAATGATTTTTAATAAATTGTATCTCCCAAAACTATGATATGAAAATATTAAAAAACGTTTATTATTGAAAAAGTAGTAATATATTAATTTTACTATTATTTATCTCTTTTTTTTCTTTCTTTCTTTCTTTACGATTATTTATCTTTAATAATATACTTGTTTAGTATCATTATCTATACTTGGAGATTGTTTAATTTTAGAAGAAAGACCACTCCAACATTTCCAATAATCATCATCGATAAAGTTATCTCTTGCATAATCAGAAATACCAAGAATGAGGGAGGTTTCAAACATAAATGCCAAAGCGATATCTGGGATTTTCATTGGTTTCAAATCTGCTTTGGTACCAGCCTCAAAGGTGTCTGTGTCTGGACCATGTGGAGTCATACAACTGTGAAGACTGCCACCACCTGGAAGGAAACCTTCTTTTTTAGCTTCATAGTGACCCTTGATCAAGCCCATAAACTCACTCATACAATTTCTGTGGAAATAGGGTGGTCTAAAGGTGTGTTCTTGGACCAACCATCTTGGGGGGAAAATAACAAAATCAGCAGCAGCAACACCGGGTTCGTTGGTTGGGGCGGTGAGTACGGTAAAGATGGATGGGTCCAAGTGATCAAATGTGACTGAATTTACAGCGCAAAAGAGTGATAAATCGTATTTGTATGGAGAGTAGTTACCCATCCATGCAACAACGTTAAATGGAGAGTGATCTTGATGACCGACAAAAAGTTTACCTAAAAATTTGTTTACTCTTGTAAAGGTTTGACCTTGCTTCTCTTCAAATGCGGCCACAGGGTGGAGGAAATCTCTTGGATTTGCGAGACCGTTGGCACCGATTGGACCGAGATCTGGTAATCTGAAATGACTGCCAAAGACCTCGCATATGTAGCCTCTGGATGGACCGTCAGGTACATTGATGCTAAAGGTGATACCTCTTTGAATGACACAAATCTCGCCTTGTTTAACCTCTAAAAATCCAAACTCTGTTTGAATATCAAGTGTACCTTGTTGGGGGACAATTAAAAAGTCTCCGTCGGAATTGTAGAAACACTTGTTTTTCATATCAATGTTGGCAGTGTAAATGTGAATAGCTACACCATGTCTAACTGATGCATGACCTGCGCCTGCAATTGTAATCAATCCATCAACAAAATCGTGTGGTTTATCTTGAATTGGGAATGGTTTCCAACGAAGTTGATTTGGATTAACACTTAATTTATTTAAATCTGCTAATAAGGTTGGTGTTGTCGATTCTTTATATGGTGTATGACATACTGATGGTCTAATACGATATAACCATCTGTTAAAATAATAATAATAATAATAATAATGATTAGTAATCTAGATTAAAAAATAAATAAAAAAAATAAAAAAATAAAAAAAATAAAAAAACATACGATCTTTGTTGTTGGGCTCTTGGAACGGTGAAGGCATTGCCAGAGAGTTGTTCAGCATATAGATTCAATGGACAAACTTGTGGAGTGTTTTGACCCTTTGGTAAAGCACCTTTGATGGCCTCACTTTCAAATTCGTTACCAAATCCACTTTGATATTGATACTTGCTATATGTCATTTTTTAATATATATAAAATTACTTTACTACTAGGTATATCTATGTATGGTGTGTGTTGTGATGTTGTTTTATTTTTTTATTTGATAATAAAAAAAAGATATTTGGCTTATTATTGATAGAGGGTGTTGTGGGGGGTGGTAGGTGTGTGAGTGTGTTTTATTTATTTTTGTATAAATAAAATAAATAGATGATAGATTGGATTGCGATGCTACACTATTACTTGTTTTGTATCTGTGTGTGTATTGTATGTTGTTGATAATATATTACAAACTCTATGAATGAAAACAATAAATAATATAAATGAAAATAATAGAAATGAATGACAAATTTGTGTCCAAACACAGAAATTATAGAAATTTTGAAAAAAAGAAGCAGGTAAATTTGACGTCGAAAAAAAAAAGCACAGATCTTTTCAATTTTATTTTGAAAATAAAAAAAAAATTAATTAATTTTTTATAAAAAAATGAAAAAAAAAAAATAAAAATCTGATTGCCCAATTTGAATTTGAAATTTCCAATATTTCTTGTCTAACGCATTTTGATTTTTTCATATGAATACAAAAAATACCTAACCACTGTGTAGGGAAATTATAAATTTTGTGTAGATTTTATAGTTTTATGATTTTATTTAAATTTCACCCCGATTCGTGTTGAACAGTGTTTTTTTTTTTAATATGAAATATTAAAAAATTAAAAATCTCTACGTAGTTTAGGTTTGCACAAATTCCAATTTCAAACCTTTGCAAAAAGATGCTGTTGGGCACAACCTTTGGTTTTTAAATGAATTTTATTTCTAAAGTTGGAAATCTCTTTTTAGTGTTTCAAAATCAATACAGAAAAAGGTACTATAGATATAAAATTTTATTACAATACTTGGTGTTAAGTTATTATAATTTTATTTATTTTTTGTTGGATAAAAAAGTTGATATTATTTTTTTTGTTTATAGATTCAAAAGTAATAAAATGAAAAATAGAATTAGTTATTTGCAAAGTTTTCAAACAACTCTTGTTCAATTTGTTGTTGAGTACGTGGAGATTCTTGTTGGAATTCTTGTTGTTGTTGATTGTTTTCCAATTCACCATAGTTTTCAATTTGTTCAAAATATTGTTGATTCAAATCAACTTCTTTTTCAGCCACTTTGTTAACGTGCTTTGGATAAAAGGCGGCTTCTTCTTGTTGGAGGTCTTGAAGTTGATTAAATTCTTTTTCTTGGTTTTCATTTTTGAATAGGTTGTTGAATTCTTGTTCATGTTGTTGGAAATCTAGTTCTTCTTGGAGTTGATGTTGTTGGTATTTTTCGGTATCTTGTTCTTGTCGTTCTTGGAAATCATTGAAATCTTGTTCTAATGCTTCCAATTCACGGTTTTCTTGAATTTCTCTAAGAGTATCATGATAGATTTGTTCATATAATTGATTTAAGTATTGTTCTTGGTTTTCATTTTGGTTGGCAAAGGCTGGGGTTTGTGCAGCTTTTTGTTGTTTTGGTAAGTAACCATAGGATTGTGGTTGTTCAGCGGCAGCTTTACGGGTATCACCAGCAATAAATTGGAAAACACCAGCAATGACATGACCAAAGGTTTGACCAGAACCGCCAAATGTTTGGACAAGAGTAGCACTTGAACTACCAGCGATGGAACGAGCAATACTGTTAGTTTGACCAGACAAGAGTTGACCAACAGATTGAGCAGCACCACCAATAACACGACCAATACTACCGGCTGAAGAAGATGAGCCACTTCTAGCACCACCAAGGAAACTACCCAAAGTTTCAGCTACAGTACCTTCAGTAGATACACCAGTTTGAGCAACGGTACCAGTGTTTTGACCACCAGTGATACCTTGACCGATGGTTAAACCAGCAAGGACGGAGCCAATACTTTTGGCAATACTAGAGGCACCAGATCTACCACCACCAAAGTCACCAATGGATTGAGCAAATGAGTTTTGAGCAGTTACAATGGTTTGACCTACAACACCAGTTTGTTGACTACCAATAGAGTTTTTAGCAGTAAAGATGGTGATACCAGCATCTGGGTTTTTACCATCACCACCATCATCAACTGGAACGATACCACCACCACCGGCACTATCGATACCATTGATGGTTTGGATTTGTTGATCAGAGGCACCAGTGGAATCACCCAAATTGCTTCCCAATACACCTTGTTGGGCACCAGATGAGAGGCCTGGAATGTTTCGGAGTTCGGTTCCAAAGATTTCACGTTGTTGTTCTTCATTTAAATGTTGGACCATTTCATTGAGGATGTTTACGGCACTGACTACAAGTTGTTCAGTTTCGGTGGCAGTCATTTTATTAAATGATTCTCTTTCAGTGTTGGACATTGATTTGAGTGAGTTCTTTTCATCTTTTTGTAATCTATCATAAACACGTTGAAGGGCTTCAAGTTTAACCAATTCTTTGACATATTCAACTACACTCCATTCATTGTCAAGATCTTGGTTGTTGTTTTTTTCTTGTTGTAGACGATTTTGGATTTCTTGAACAAATGCTTGGTTGGCAGATTCTTGTTGTTGTTGTTGTTCTTGGGCATAGTTATTTAATTGGCTTTCATAGTCATCTTGGATTTTGTTCATATTTGAAATAAAGTTTTCTTCATTTTCTTGTTGTTCTTGTTGAAAGTTTTCTTGTTGTTCTTGAAAGTTTTCTTGTTGTTCTTGTTGAAAGTTTTCTTGTTGTTCATTTTCAAAGTTATCTTGTACTTGGTTCATATTGTAAATAAAGTTTTCATCATTTTCTTCTTGATCAAATGGTGCGGCTTCATCTTCTTCAAGACCCAAAATATCAAGATGAATGCCTTGGAAATTTAATAAACCAAGAAGAGTGTCTTCTTCTTCTTCATTTTCATTTTGAGCATTATTTTCTTGTTCTTCATCATCTTGTTGATTATTTGCAATAGTTTTTTCTTGTTGAGCATTTTCTTGTTCTTCTTCATCTTCTTGCTCATTGTTTTGAAGATCATAGTTTCTGAAAAGTTCTTGTTCAATATCTCTATTGGTGGCTGGGCTTTCTAATTCTTGTTGTTCTTGATTTTCTTGTTGGAATTGTTTGAATAGTTCTTCTTCTTCTTGGTCAACTTTTTGTTCGACTTTTTGTTCGGCTTGGGTATTTTGCTCTTGTTCTTCATTTTCAGCTTGTTGTTCTTGTTGTTCAGCTTTTTCTTCTACTAGGTTATTTTCATTTTGCTCGGCTTGGTTATTTTGTTCAGCTTTTTCATCTTGTTCAGCTTGTTCTTCAACTTGGTTAGCTTCATTTTGCTCGGCTTGGTTATTTTGTTCAGCATTTTCATTTTGTTCAGCTTGTTCTTCAACTTGGTTATTTTCATTTTGTTGAGCATTTTCATTTTGTTCAGCTTTTTCATCTTGTTCAGCTTGTTCTTCAACTTGGTTGTTTTGTTCAACAGCTTGGTTTTCTTGTTGTTCAGCATTTTCATTTTGTTCAGCATTTTCATTTTGTTCAGCTTGTTCTTCAAATTGATCAATTTCTTCAAACAATTGGTCATCTTGTTGTTCAGCATAATTATTTAAAAGCTCATCTTGGATTTCTTGTTGAGTGGCTGGACTTTGTTTTTGGTTTTCTTGTAAAAAGAAATCTTTATTTTCTTGTTCATAAGCTTTCCATTGGAGCTCTTCTTCTTGAATCTCTTCTTTTTTAGCATTCTTGGCAAACTATAGATAGTGATTAAAATTGATATACATTAGCAAATGATTCAATATTGATTTAAAACTAAATACATACACCAACAGATGCCAAGGCTAACAATACAATTAGCACTATGAATAAAGCTTTGGTCCTCATATTTTTAATATATGAAATCTATTTCTATAAACCAAATATTTATTTTATTCCAACTTTTACTTTACAGAATAACTATTAATTATTTAATTATTGGTGATAAAACAAATAAATAAATTTAAATATGTGATTATGATGAAGTTATTGAATTAAATTTATTTCAATTGAATATTGAATGTGACAGTGATAGTCACCTGAGTGGAGGTGGGTGAGTGATGTGTGGGTCAGTGAAAAGATAGTGTGTGACTATGATTAGCTATAGATATATGTTATCATTGTTTTTACATTGGAATGCACGCGCACTTACCTATTGGGTGAGTGAAGAATGTGGGGTGAAAATAATGTGATGGAAAATAGTTACACCACCTACATCTATAGTACCTAGCAAAAGGAATATGATAAATCAGAAAGAGTATAATACAGAGGGTGATGTGTGAAAAATTGGTGGGGGTAAAAGTGTGAATTGTGGTAATAATGGTAATTGTAAAATTTTTCTTGTTTCAACAATAGTAGAGTGTACCATTTTCATTGGTCATTGCAATAGTTTTATCAATATGGAAGTGTGTCAATATAGTATGTTTCTGTGTGATTAGGGTGGTGTTTGAAATGGAAAGTATTGTAAAAAAAAAAAAGGTGGGTGTAAAATGATTAAAGGCAATGATTGATAGAGTGTGGTAAAATGGGGTGATTTTGTTAAACAAATATTTTGGTATATAGGGCGACATTTATTGAGGAAAAAACAATTAAATTGTTAAAAAATTTGTAATCATACTTTAAACACAAACACACTTATAAACTCACATAGATACCTATTTTTGGAGGGGTTATAAAATAATTTAAAATGAATATTCATGAGTATAGTCAATATATTATCCCTCATGATTTTACATAATAATGATTGTATATGTAAGTAATATAACTATTGGGCATTCTAATAATAGTACTATAAAATCACTTTATTATAATTAAATTACTATACTTGAAGCTACCCTATTTTGAATATTCAAAATTTAATTTCTCATTTTTTTATCACAATAAACTTTATTAATTGGCATTTTTAATGCTAATCTCCAAATCAAAATTTTCTGTTTCAAGCCTCTTTTCACCTAAAAATGTCTTAAGTATTTAAAAAATAAAATAAATATTCTTATGAGAGTTAAGAGAGATATAAAACACTGCTACGAACAATCTTTTAAATATTGATTTGGAACAGACAATCCATTAAAAAATATCTGTTGTGGATAAAATGATTTAATAAAGAAGTCCAATTTCAACTCTATGGTTTTTTGATATGAATGGTAATGAAAAGTTTATTGAAAATGTTATGTAAGAGTTTTAACTACTCTAACAGATGAAGGTATAAATCTTGCATCTAAATCTTTGATATCAGTCGCTAAATAAACACAACCGTCTGGGATAGTACCAGAAGAACTGAAATCTATACCTCTGGTGATCAACTTGGTTATGGTCTTTGGAAGAAAATCAGAATCTATTGATACTCTTGATGGGTACCACTCAATTTTGATGTTCAGTTTTCTAATTTGTGTATGGGACAAGGTGGCATCTTTGTCTAGATGTTGGAAATCAATTTCCAATTCAATGACATTGGTCAATGCTATAGCTACAGATTTGGTAAATTGATAGATTGATAGTTTTGTGAGATTATCTAGCATATTGAAGGAATCAAACGATTGAGAGTAATTGATCAATTGGAGATTTGTCAATGAGCTGGGTAGAGATTTCAGCCCTGTTGCAAGGTTGGTATAAAATTTAGTGAGTGAGGAGGGCAAAGTTCCAATTGTAAACCCATTTCTTGAAGTATAAGTGACTTGCAGGTGTTCTAGTCCTTCTGGCAAGATGTCATCGTCAATGTCTTGGTTATAGAATGACATCATCAAAATCTTTAATCCAACTGGTAAAACATTAGTATTGATATGTCCCCGATAATAGCGCATGCGCAATTCTTGGAGTCCCTCTGGGAGTTGATCTTTTTCAAGAGGTATTGCTTCCCAGTATGGTTCGAAATTGAGCTCAAGTACGCGTATATGGCTGGGAATGAGTCTTTCCGAGAGGACTTGGGGTACTTTTTGAATTAATACATTCACGATCCATGTCTGATCTCTCAAAAAGTGCAATTGCTCGGGGGTCCAAATGCCAATTTTATAGTCTTTGTATTGTTTCCCTTTTGGTAACACAAGCTTACCCACATTGATATACTTTGTTTCGTATTTAAAGTCCACAAGAGCCTCTGGTAAGACAAACGGTAGTTTAGGGTCATAGATAAACATATCGCTCGGCAGAGAAAGATACCTGACATTGGGTGGTAACGCTGACAAGAGATTGTCAACAAATGCAGAAGTTTGAAAATCATAACTGTCTGAAAAGGTGAGGTGGGTGAGTGACTGGGGCAACTGATACTCGTCATGGATTGCGTCTTTTAAATTATGAAAATCCACTTTCACCACGCCTTCTGGCAACACTTTGAGACCAGTGTCTTGACAATAATTATGACTTCGATGGATAACCAGGTGATTGATAACATGTTTTCCAACACAACTAAAGTATCTCTGATCATGAATCTTTACCTTTATAAAAATACCATTTTCTAATTTTTGCTCGCTCGACAAGATATCAAAATACTTGTAATTCTTATCCACATAGTCTAAGTCTACTTCTATCACTGTGTTTTGCAAAACCTTTGTCCTGATGGAAGACTGTAGGAATTTGTTTCTATAAACTGAATAAAATAATCTATCTATCTCACTACCATCTCTATTTGTAGTAAATACTATTGCACTCATGATGTAACATTTGGAGGATCAAATCCATTATTGGAGTTTTTAGTAGGTTTTGTAGTTGAGGTTTTGAAGTTGTTTTTAAAATTAAGTTTTTAAAATTAAGTTTTAGTTTTTACATTAAGTTTTTAAAATTTTCAGAATCTTATTTTGGTTATAGCATATTAGTAAAATTGACATTTTTAGAAACTAAAATAGTATATTGTGAAATGAGTATGAATAGAGTGCAAATATTATCACTAGTATCGAATAAACTTTTATCTTGTTCTAAGTATTGTTCAAAGAATTCAAAGTGACCGCATAGGATCGATAATTTCTATATACTATTTAAAAAATAATTTGTATATATCTCTATCAGTAAATTATCATTAAATATCTTTCCAAACTTGACTTTTTTTATTATAGCCTGGACGAAAGATTTCTTTCTTCAAAAAAAAAGAATCATTTGAATTTTTTTTTTTTCAAAAATTAAAAAAAAAAAAAAAAATAACAAAAGTAGATAATTTTAATTTATTTTGAACAGCTTTTATCATACACACATTATCCTTCCTCTAGTAGTAATATATATTTGATATCGATATAGTTTGTAGATACACACATATATAGTCACATAGAATGGAAGAAGAAGAATATAATCCATTTATGAGAAGTGATAATTTACCTGCTAAATCAGAGGAACCTACTGCCACTACTACCACCACCACATCGTCAAACAACTCTTATCCAACTACTAGCGATGATAATAGTAATACCACCAACACCGTAGAACAATCACCATTATCTCTAAATACAGACACAACCACCACTACTACCACTACAGCATCATCACAACCAGCTAAACCTGCTGTAGCTAAAAAGAAAAAACAAGCATCTGCAGCTACCGCACCAGCAGTTCAAGACCCACCAGTCATCAAGAAACCAGAATGGGTGCCAGACAGCTTTAGTAATTCATGTGAAATGTGTCAAACACCATTCACTTTTTTCAATAGAAGTATGTTTGCCACAACAACAATAGAAGAATAAGAGATAGGATACTAATTACCAATAACAATAGGACATCACTGTAGAAGATGTGGACATTTATTCTGTGCAGAGTGTTGTTCATTAAATGTATCTTTACCACAAGAGTTTGGATACACAGAAAGAGTAAAAGTATGTTCAAAGTGTTTTACAGTGACTTTGAATGATAGAGCAAGAGAGGAAACCACCGTAACTATTAATATTGGTGGTGTTAGTAAAGAGACCAAAGTGGTTTCAGGTATACATAAAGTATTGTTATGGAAAATGGGTGCTCATGAAGACGGTGATTTTGATAGAACTGTTATTGATTCTTTGGAAAACTATCCCTCCAACGCTATTCCCGTTTCAAGAGTATGTCTATTCATTATATTAGAATTTAGAAAATTTATATGATCATCATCAATACTAATACCACTTCTATTATTCATGCGCGCACCATTAGGTACAGGATTTATCTATAGATTCATCAGATTTAGATGTTCAAGGATGTAAAGGTTTTAGAGTTAGAATTTATAATCCTGCTTTAGAATTGAATGAAAAGCCAGGTATTTTCCCCATATTGATGTGGTTCCATACTGGTGGCTTTGTCTCCAAATCAATTGAAACTCCATCTGTTGATGGTCTTTGTAGATTATTATCAAACCAAGCTGTATGTATATTGTATTGATTATTAACAGTTTGAAATATTAACATTGATGACGATGATGATAATAGAGATGTGTAGTTGTATCAGTTGATTATAGATTAGCACCTGAAAATCAATTTCCTTGTGCAACATTGGACTGTTTTGCCGCTACTTGTTGGGCAGTAAAAAAGGCAGCCACATTTGATGGTGATCCCAGTAGAGTGGTCGTTGCAGGTGACAGTGTCGGTGGAAATTTAGCAGCAGCCGTGGCATTGATGGCCAGAGATAAAGAGACACCCAACTTGTTGGGACAGGTCCTCATCTACCCAATTTTAGATCTAAAGAGAAACGAAGATAAATACTATACTCGTATTGTTCACAACGACGGCTACTTGATGCCCATGAGCTACTTTAAGTGGTTCTCGAGCAAGTACTGCAAAGAGACCGACGTCGAAAACCCATACGCCAGTCCTATCCGTGCCGCTGCCACCAGCAAGTCGCTCACAGGACTTCCTCCCACCCTTGTGTTGACTGCTGGCCAAGATCCCTTTTGCGACGAAGGTGAGCTGTACGTAAAGAAGCTTCGTTCTGCCGGCGTAAAGACCAATCACACACGTTATACCAACTCTCCACACGGATTCTTTGCCGTCGGTTTGGATGAATCCAATGAGGCCGTGATGGAGGTATCCATAGCACTCAAATACATGTTTAGACGTCAATTCACCTCATCCCCCTCCATTTCCTCCACCTCTTCATCACTTTCTTCATCAACTTCCTAATTGGGTACCCATACTCATCACCCCCTCATCACACAGTATCTATAAAAGAAAGAGTGTTTTTTCAAAATATCTTGTCTTATTTTTAATTTTCCTTTTTCAAAATAAACTCTCTTTCTTTTTTTAATAATGTATACATTTATCCATGTGTATTGTTGTGTTTTGATTAGTTTGTTTTAACCCCATTAAGAAAAAATAGGAGCCTTTTTTGTAAAAAGGACACAATGTGCAAAAAAAGATGGCTACCATTTTTAAATTTTATAATAAACAACATAAATATCTTGTGTTGTTGTATTTATTCCTTCTTTAGAGTTGAATGGTGGGTATATAAGTTCACAATGTTTTATTCCGTGAGGTCACTCTATTGTAATAGTAAATTTATAAGTATTTTATCCCATACCCACCACCTCACCCCAATAAAATCTTTGAAAATTCTACAAAAAAGTGAAATTTGGGTTTTTTCAGCATTTTTTAAAATATATTTGTGGTGAATGCGAATGTGTTGTTATTGTTGCTGATTTGAAAAAAAAAACATTATTACTCTATTTCACCAACAACTATAATAGTAATAATAAATATTTTTCATATATTTTGTTCTTTTCTCATAAGGCCAATTTATTTGTTGTTTTCTCCTTTTTTACAGAATCATAGTTTTTTATAAAAAACCTCAAAATTTTATTTGTAAAAATCTATTATTATAAAACTCAAACTTAAAAGAGGATAAAAACAAAAAAAGCAAACGATATTAAATCATAACTTTTATAGATAATAGATCAAGTCGTAGTGTGTATATTTGTGTTTGTGTGTGTATATATAGAAGAATAGTCGTAATCGCAGTACATATAGGGATAGTAAATAGCTAAATAGATAAATCGGGTGTATAGTGTGCATCTCATCAATAATAATATAAAGAGTGTAGTCGATTGTGTAAAATCATATTATCTCTCTCACACAAAGAGAGATAGGGAATAGTGTGTAATAGTAAACTATGTCATCTAGCACAAATACATCTAATTCACCACCTTTATCACCTCCTAAAACGGCGGTATCAATCGTGGGGAATAGAACTAGAAGCAATTCTCTTTTGGATCATTTAATTTCACCTGTGAGAAAGAGATTCTCTTCAGCTGCATCATTTTCTCAATACCAACATAAATCTCATGATAAAGCAAAACTAGTATTTCAATCTTCTCCAAATTTGTTGTCAACAGAGTTTCTTAACAATGATAATTCAACAACTAGTCCTTCAAAATCAACAATCACTGTACCTTCAACAGAGTTTGATAAATATACTATTTCTACGAATGAAAATAATAATAATATAGATTTACAACAACAACAACAACCTAATATTAATTCTTTTGATAATATCGATAATGAATATAATGATCAATATAAATCAATAGAAAATAATAAAACACATAGTAATAGTAATAGTGATAATAATAATAGTAATAATGGTTTAATTTATAGATTTATTCAATATTTAAAATATGGATTACCATTTGGACCAATATTTTTAATTCAATCTTTGTTGATTGTCTCTATCATATATGGTATCAATAGTTTTTTATTAAAAGATCTTTTTTCATTTTATACACTCTCATTTTTTGTTATTTATTTTGTATTATATCTTTGTAATTATATATATGATAAAATATCTGGTAATAAACCATCAACACCACAAACCACCTTGCATCATGTACATCATCACCATCATCACCATGTTGAAGGATCAAATAACAATCACAGTAAACATAATCATAACCAACAACAACATTTATCTAGTCATCTTCCCTCACCTCAAGGAATAGATGAGCTATCAACTGTAGATATTAAAGCAAAGATCAATTTCTATGAGAGATCAACAGGTCCTACTAAATCCAAAGGAGGTAATGGTAATTCTTCATCACCTAGCAATAGTACAACAACATCTCCTCAAAGTACAAATGATTCTATAAATAATATTAGTAATAGTGTTAATGGCAATAGCATGAATAATAACAATAATACTTTCACAAATACTAGTAATACAATTGTAAATAATCAAAACAACAACAACAACAACAACAAAAGTCACTCAAGGTCATCATCAGCATCAGCGGCAATATCAACATCAACAACAAATATATCATCTTCATCATTTAATTATAATCAAGATAATTCATTTATAAATGGACCAACATTTTCAAATCATTCATCATTTATATCCAACAATCCTTTACCAATATTTTATGCATTTCCAACTCATCCCTTCACTGACATTGATCAAACATCAACCTATAGAACAAGAAATTTTGGAAATTCATCAAGTTATAGAAAAAGTACTCCTCCCGAATACTATAATCAATATTTAAACTTTTTATCTCTTCATAATAATAATGGTAATAATAATAATGGACTAAATAATAGTAGTCATAATCATAATCATAATAATCAAGATGATAGTTTTAATAGCGATAATGGTGGTGTAGATCTATCATCAGATGATATTGAAGATTCAAATTCAGATTTTAATACACCAAATGAAGATGGATCTTTAAATAATAGTAGTAACAATGATGATACAACGCCATCAAGTATAATTAAAGAAACCAAAGAGGAATTATCAAAACTGGAAAATAGTAAAAAGGTTAAAAGTACTATAAACAAATTTACAAAACTATCAAATAATATTGAAGAGAAATTGGATTGGACTTTAGCAACATGTACATTATCACCTGCTAGATCTGTATGTATTATATTTATTCTTTATATTATTTGGAATTTATATATTAATATCTAGTATTATTATTATAGTCACATTCAGTAACAGTTTATGGATCATCATTAATTTTAATTGGAGGAGAAGGTGTAGATGATCCATTGAATTTAGTACAATTTGTTGATGTTGAAAGAAATATATTTACAACACCCAAAGTCACCGGAGGTAAATTTGGACCCGAATCTATACATTCACATGATTATTGTAGAATTGGTAACAAGTTTTATTTGTTTGGTGGATTGGTTGGCAATAAAATATCAAACAAACTATATATTGTAACAATTATTGATGATTCCACCGTCCATTGGTCACAGGCTAGAATTAATGGTCAATTAATTCCATCACCTAGATATGGTCACACCTTTACTCGTTATGGTAATAAGTTTATATTGTTTGGTGGTAATGATGGTTCAAATTGTTTAAATGATCTCTATATATTAGATCCTGAAACAATGTTGTGGCAATTGATTAAATCAAACAATAATATTGATAATAATGGTAATATACCATCTACAGTTTCATCGTCATCATCAACACCATCAACTACTTCACCACCTCAACAACCACCTATTTTAATACCGCCACCATCGGCAATGAATACAACAACTACAAATACAACCATAAATTTAACAACAACCAATGGAATATTACCTCAAGAAAGATATGGTCACACCAGTACAATATTGGGTGAAAAGTTGATAATCTATGGCGGTATCAATAGTAAGGGCAAAGAGTTGAGTGATTTGCATGTTCTTCAATTGGATAGTTTTACATGGACCAATGTAAATACTCATCATCTTGAAGAGGTACCACCAGAAAGAGCATTCCATTCAGCTACTCGTATAGGTAGAAATATGGTGATTGTTGGTGGTAAAAAAGAAGGCACCACATTGAGAGATGTTTGGATACTTTCTTATCGTATGCAGTGGTCCAAGGTGAGTGGCATTCAAATATCTCCTCGATCACATCACGGGCTCATAAAGAATGGTACCAAGTTGTTTGTATTAGGGGGCAAAGGATCCAATGGAAATGTTTTAGATGATATATGGTTTGTAAATACAGTGGCCCTCCCCATTTCATCCAATGTGACAATGATCAATTATCCAGACGTCAAGGTAGAGAAAGAGATTGGCAAAGGTCATTTTAGCAAGGTGTTGAGAGGCATGTGGAAAGGCAAGGAAGTGGCCATCAAAAAACTCAACATTGGCAAAGACAAGGACAAGGAAGAGATGATGAACGAGTTTAAGGCCGAAGTCGAGTTGTTGGGGTCCCTCCAACATCCAAATTTGGTCACTTGCTATGGATACACCATCAATCCTATGTGCATCCTCATGGAATATCTTCCCACTGGTAACTTGTTTGATTTGATTCACAGCAGAGAACAAAAACTCGATTCTGCACTTATTCTTCAATTTGCCTTTGATATCGCACGCGGAATGCAACATCTTCACACGAGAAACATTATTCATCGTGATTTGAAATCCTCGAATCTATTGCTTGATAAACATTTTAATATAAAGATTGCAGATCTCGGCATTGCCAGAGAAACATCATTCACTCAAACAATGACCACCATTGGTACGGTTGCTTGGACAGCACCAGAAATCCTCCGACATGAAAGTTATAATCAAAAAGCCGACGTCTATTCCTTTGGTATTGTCATTTGGGAGCTACTGACTGGTCAAGAGCCCTACGAAGGTATACCACCCATGAATGCAGGTATTCTAGTCGCATCTAAAGAACTCAGACCTGAATTACCCGAGAATTGTGATGCAAATTGGAAAAAACTCGTTGTATGGTGTTGGACCGAGGATCCAAACAAAAGACCCTCTTTTGAAGAAATTACAAATTATTTAACTAAAACTTTTTAAAAAGAGTTTTATACTATTTATATATATAAGTAATAATATGTATATACAATAAATTTTACTTTATTTATTTATTTATTTATTTAGTTTATATCTATCTTTTATTATCTTGTTATTTACATTTTTACCAACCAAGAAAACGTAATAAATTGATGGATGCTAAAAATACACTGACATTGTCCCAATCTTCAATTGGAAGGGATTCAACGAGACAACAAACAAAACAAGTGATGGCCAATGATGGAATATAGCTTGTAATTGATAAATAATACATTAATCCCAACATTTGCATTAAATGGAGCAATAAAATTGTTCCAAAAAAGGAAAATACTAAAAATGAAATGGATCCTACATAAGTTTTGTTTGAATTGATTGGTAATCTCTTTCTACCATATAATGCTCCAAACTAGAGATTAAAAAAGGTGCATGCGTGTTAGAAATAGGTATTAAATTAAAATAACGAATGACTACTTACCAAACCAGCAAAACCATCACCAAAACATAATATACAAAGAGAGGTAACACCAATAGGAGACTCTGTCCAATACCATACAGTACAAAGAGTCAAAACAATACCATAACTGACAGGTCCATATAAAAGCTCAATAGCTCTACCTGATCTTGACATTGAATTCACTGTCTCTCTATCTTTAATATAACCCAATGCAATCAATGTAAATTGTAAACTAATTAAAAATGGTACCAAAGCCACTGCGTATCTAGAAAAAGGATCTCTTTCAGGGAAAAAGGACCAACACATTACATATATAAATCCTGTACCAATGTGAATCTTTTTTGAGTTTTTGCTATTGTTAATATCTATATCTCTAGTAGTAGTGTTAAGTATCTAGCTACATACAATTTTTCTTGATGTTGGATTCGAAGTGATTCTATTCTTTGTCAAGAATTGAGTTATTTTTAACCAAACTAAACATATTGCCAATGTCTTGAAAAATCCATAAACCAATATCATCTTTATCTCCATTTTTTATATTTATATAAATATGTATATGAATATCTGTGTGTGTTGTAGAGAGTGCAGAAAGTGAAGAATAAAAAGTAATCTAGATGAAATTTTCTTGAATACAGAGAATTTTTTTTTAAAAAAAAAAAATTTTTACAATATTTTTATGAAGTCATTAGTCCCGATTAGTGCTCTAAACACTTTTTGGATGATTTATACCCATTACCTCTTTTTTTCCATTTAAATTATCTACAAGAAAATTTTATAAATAAAAGTATGCACACACAAGTTACAATTTTAATATACATAACACACCAATGTTGATTAAAAAATGAAAATATACTTTTATTATGTGATTATTATGTGTTTTAATTAAGTAATGGCTTAGATTCATCGTATTCGTCAGCATTGATCGAGGTGGTTTTGGGAGGTGGTGGAGTGGGTGGTTTGTAATCGGGATGAGGATCAAGTTTTCTGAAAAATACAATTAAGGTGATGATGGCTACGACAGAGATACTGGCTGTGACCAAGAATAACACCATGCCTTCTTGGTTACATTTGTTCCAGATCGATTGTGCCCAGATGGGACCCAACATACGCGCCAATGAGCCACCGGCGGTCAACCAACCCATCTTGGTGCCTTGCGAGGTGGGATTGAGAACCTTGGAAAAGATGGCATAGATGAGCGACGATGCGATAGGATACCCAATCGACACAAACACACTGCCAATGATAAACTGCCACAATGGGAGATCGGTTTCCCAGTTGAAGGGCTTGCCATAGTTGGCGAGGAACAAGAGGGCCACGGTGAGATTGGCAAAACCAAAGATGACCATCTTTCTGTCGTCAAACTTTTTGATAAAGGGCAGCGAGATCACGACAAACACGACAATACTGAGAATGCCTGTGCCGCCGAGAATGTAGCCGTTCTGCTTGACTTCCCAGTTATAGTATCGTTTGGTGAGCTCGGTGAGAATAGTCTCAAACACGGCAAATATAGAGATGACAATGGCAAACAAAAAGATAGAGACAAAGATGGGTAAGAGCTTTTGGTTCTTTTGGTAATACCATGGACGCTTGACTCCGGTGCTGTTGCTATTGGCCTTGGCCGTCTCAATGTCTATTTTCTCTTTTTCCAAACGTGATTTAATGTCTCTGGTATCTTTAAAGGCAATGAGAATGGCGGTAATGTTGGCAAAGGCAAATAATACAGACAAGTAACCGGGTGCAGTGTACTCGTTGATGACGAGGTCTTTGATGTGAAAGTTGCAATAGGCCAGCGCATAACCAATGGCAGGACCCAATACAAACCCAGCGCCCTGTGCAGCACCCATTTTGGCCATGGTGGTCGTTTTGCTGCTAATGTCAGACACCTCTGAGGCAAAGGCACGACAAACAGATACGTTTCCTGCACCTATACCCACAATAAAACGGGCGATAGCCATGATAATCACAGCTTTTCCATTGAATTTATATACAATTGCATAAAGAATATTACCAACGATTGAAATGATAATTGAAACAATGAGTGGTTCCCTCGCGTCTCTCTTGTTGCTCCAGTATCCAAAAAAGGGTGACGATAGAAATTGACCTGCACTATATACTGCTACAACCCATCCATTGTAATCTCCAAAACTGGGTCTAATCCACTCTAAATAATCATACATTGATGGCATCATTACTGTGAAACCTATACTCTGCAAGAACACTGTCAGCACCATAATATTGATAGACTTGGCGACTCTTTTCTTGGCCTCATCTTGTTCACTATTACTACTATCTATATTATTACTATTGTCTGCTGTTGTTACTACAATAACTTTTTCATTCTCGTCATCATCAACTTGATGATAACTCTTTGTTGACATTCTCTCTGTATGTAATGTCTATGGTTGTGTATGTTTGATGTATATTGGCAATACTACAATAGTTTTATAAAATAACTATTATTATTTTTCTTATATTCTTATTCCTCACAACAAGAGTGTTGATTGTGGTGTGGTAAGGGATATGTTGTGTGAGGGGTGTGTCAAATATTTTTAGAGATCTAAAACATAAAAATGGTTGTCATGTAAAAATAGAGAATAAAACAGAAATCGATCACATGCAGAATTATATCTATCTTTTATTATTTGATGTCTATATTCCTGAGAAGCGGGGGTGAGATGGCCTCTTCAGGGAGAATTCTCCATAGATATTTTTTTGTAAAAAAAAGAAAAATAAAATTAAATAATTTTTTTTAAAAATTTATTTGTTTTGTAACCCCGAAAAGAAATCTCAAAGCGGGCTGTAGGAATTTGCATATAAAAGATCAGTTGAATTTGTGTATTAACTCTGAATATGAAAAAAGTTTTCAAGTCTTTGCATTAAGAATATTTATTCACTCACTCTGACAGATATAATAAGTATATTTTTTCAACTCTACCAGGAGAATAAATATCAAAAGAAATATTCCTAAAAAAGGTCAGAAATTTAATTTTTTTCATTTTTTTTTCATTTTTTCATTTTGGGAGATGTGTCATACGTATGTTCAAAACATACACTGCGATAGAATAGAGTGAAGTTATTAGTAATAGGAGTCATCCAGAACATAAATGTATATTATAATTTTACAAATTAGGTATACTGTTACCTATGTAAATGAAGAGATACCCAAAGTGGAGAGAGACACTTGGCCTCTCACTAAGCATGTTCACCTATCAATGCACACAATTGGACATGATTTACAATTGTTATGTTGTAAGATGGTGTCATAAATGTAAATTTTCTTTATTTTAATTTAAAGTATCTTATAAATTTATAAATGTGAAAAATCTATAAAGCACAGAGTGTTTGAGACAATTTAAAATTTCAATTTTATAAATCTAAATCATTATACCATTTTTTTTACTCTTATTTATTTATTCATTTACTTACTTTGTTACTATTTATTTTTTTGTAAATATATCGTTATTATTATAATTACTTAACATTTTTTATTACTACTACTCTATCAACAACATTATGAAACAAAAATTATCAAGTTGTTGTATACCAACACTACTAATCGGTCTATCGGTGACCCTGGTCTTGGCTTCTCAATGTTCAAACTATTATCCATTTAGTTCAGAGGCTGGAGATTTAAATATTTATCCAGGAATTGGTAAGATGACGTAAAATAAATTATCATTATTTTATTATACTAAAAGTTAATTTATTTTAAACAATAAATAGGATTAGATGAAAGTTTAAACCAAATTTATGTTATTGGAAAATATAATAATTCTTTAAATTCTCCATTCGGTTATCCTTATGTATTTTCAATATCCACAAATTCAAGTAATGGTAATTTAACCAAACAATATCCAATCAAGGGCGAGATTCCAGAAGGTCCTGGATTCACAGAATATGATAGATTGTATTCGTATCTTGAAAAATACAAATACATGTATCTTAGAGTCAATCAAAGAGGTTCGCCACAAATTGGTATCTATAATCCAACCACCGAAACCTTTCAACCTGTTTGGGCCACTAGAAATATTCCACTAGTAATCGCTTTTAATCAAGAGAGCACTGGTATTGTTTTTAGTGATTTTGGAATTTATAAGCTCGACAAAATTCCAACCACCAGAGATGATCAATTGGATAGAGTACTTTTATATCAAAAACAAATCACCAATGGTATTAGTGTCCAAGGAACCGTTATTTATATCTCTACCATGGAGGGTCAGTTCTATAGAGGTACTACCTTGTGTCGAAATTGTACTCAATCAAATCTTATTCCCTTGTTTCAAGATCCAGTCGCCAAATCCATCACTGGTTTCCTTACTTCATCCAGTCACATGTTTTACTCTTCCTCTCTAGGTATCTATAGTGTTCCTCTAAATGGCTCCATTGATCAAAGAAAGACACTTGTATCTGAACCCGTTGTATCTATGGTTATTAACAAAGCTGGTACTATTATTTATTTCACCACCTCTGATGCCAAAATTAAAAGTGTTAACACTACCGATGGTACTATTACAATATTGTATACAAATCAAAAACCAGTTGGTCAATGTGAATGTGCTGTAGGCTTTTCTTTAGCTTCTGATGGCAGTTGCACTCAATGTAACGGTACCACTTTATGGACATCTCAAGGTTACCCATTCTGTACCAAGACCATTGATGGTAATAAACCAGAAGTATGTTTCCAAGCTTGGCAATGCGGATATGAGCCATTTTCTATCTGTGATGGAAAATGTACTTGTTTATATGGATTCTATGGACCAAATTGTGATCAATGTGATGGCCAAGTAGCATGGAGTAATGGTTATCCATCATGTGTCCCCAATCCTACTATTAGTCCTCTATCAAAATAGAATTTCTTATAATAAATGATTAATTGGTTTATACAAACAATGTTGATAGAGTTTATTTAGGATTATGAATGAGTTTAGAAAGTATCTTCAACAAAAAGTGGATCACATATCCAGGCTGAGCAACCAAATGGTCTGGATGGGAATGATACCAATTTGTAACCAGGAGCACAGGTTGGGATAAAGAGGGCACATGCACCAACTTGAGTACATCCATCAGAATGTAAGCATCTATTGAAATCTCTAGTATAAACAGCGGTTGTGTTTTGACCACAAACTGGTACTTCACAATCATTACAGTCATTGTAGGGATCTGGAACCATGACAAATGAATGAGCAACATTGAAAACACCATTTACAACAGTACCTTGAGCCAATAATGCATCTTGAGTAAAGAATCTACCATTGTACCAAGATTTATCAAAAAAGGGGACACCCTTGGAATATGGTTCAGTGTAATCATTTACATTTGCGCTAAAGTGGCAATTTACCTTTCTGGCAGAGATACTTGGACATGGAGCTTTGATACAACGAATTCCATTATCACCAATAGCATAAAGCTCAAGACCTGGTTTAACGGCGCCAACATATGGCAAACCTTTGTAGGCTCTTTGGATATGGATTTCATAGTTTCCTTCAAACTCATCACACTCATTTAAAGCACCATAGAGAACTAGCATATTGTCTGGTTGGTTCAAGAAATCAGTAGTGTTGACACCGTCTGGGAAGAATGCACTAAGAATTGGATATTTCTTTTTGTCCAAACTATTGCAAGAGACAACATAGTATTGTGGACATGGTGGAGCAAAACATTGGATTGGAGCATAATAGAAATAATAGTATTGAATTTGTCCAAATACTGGGTTTGGTTCTGGAGTTGGTGATTGATTTGGTGGAAAGGTTGGACTAGCAGAAGTTGGAGTTTGAGTTGGAGCTGGAGTTTTAGTTGGAGCAATAGTTGGAGCGTCAGTTGGAGGATAAGTTGGAGGGAACGTTGGTTTAGTAGTTGGTTTAGTAGTTGGCTTAGTGGTTGGTTTAGTTGGTTTTTTAGTTGGAAGATGATGATGATCTTTATCAGAATCTGATGAAGAGTCTCCTTTACCATGACCACCACCAATACTTTTACCACCGCTTGGCTTTGGCTTAGGCTTATCTTTACCTTTTCCACTGCCACCGCCTACACCACCTTTGTGGTTTCGGTCATAGTCTGAGTCACTATTACCACCAGCAATACTTCTTCCACCTTTTGGTCTTGCACCTTGTCTACCGCCAAAATGTCTGGGAACAAAGGTTCTTCCACCATTAAAGCCATCTTGATCTGCCTGGACCACAAACACACAAGCCACTAATAATAAAATCAATAGATTCTTTATTACCTTCATTATATTGAAAAAGTAGATAATTGAAAGAATTATGAACTGACTGGCATTGTTTCATTTCCTATTTATACCCCACGATGAATTTTGAAAAAAAATTCAAATTAATTAAATTCATGAATTTCCATATTTTTCAAAACCATTTCTCCACCCTCCTCCCCCATATCACTCATCGAAATTTGATTTATTCGTTATGAATTTTACAAAATTTTTACAATGCCTGTGAATTGGTGGGGTAAAAGAAATGAAATGCATTGCATTGGTATTATTTTCAAATATATAAACTATTTAAAATTAGTTTTTTTAGAGTTTGTTAACAATGTTGTTATTGAATTTACAAATTACCCTTTGTTATTGGTTAAAGTTATCGTTCAAGCATTGCTAAAAATAAATCCATCATGAGAGAATAAAAGAAACATTAAAAAGAATTATATAAATTAAACTATTTGTATTCTCAAAGCAAATCATCCCAAATAATAATGGAAATTATAACAAATGCAGGATATTTGAATATCTTGATATCCATTTGTTAAAATTTCCTATTAAATTTTTTCTGATTAAATGAGAAATATCAAATTAATAAACATCTTTAAAAATTCTATTTCAATTTTGTAATACTTATTCCAAATTAAGATATTTGAGAAAGGAAATTACATTCACAAACAAAGGATGGGCAACCATTTGGACGAGCGGGATATGACACCAATCGATATCCTGGAGAGCAAGATGGAACTATAAGAGAACAAAATCCTGGTGTTGTGCAGCCATCAGAATGGAGACATCTATTAGAATCTCGAATGTAAACATTGACAGAGTTACCCTCACACAATGGATTACTTATCAAAGGACAACCATATAGGGGATCAGGTAATAAAACAAATGAATGAGCGATATTAAAGACACCACTATCATCAAAACTACCTTGGACCAACAAGGCATTGGGGCTATAGAATCTACCGTTGTACCAAGCTTTATCGAATCTGGTAACTGTGCTAGTATAGGGCTCTGTTACACCGATCATGGTAAAATTTGCGTTGGTATTCACCAGCCCAACATATATATTTGGACAAGGTGCTTTAACACCACGAACGCCATTATCACCAATAGCAAAGAGATCCAGATGAGGAGAAATGGAGTTGGTCAATGGCATACCTTTGTAAGCTCTAAAGATTTGTATATTATAGTTGCCAGAATATTGTTCATGAGGAACAACCATGCCAAACAGAACGATATAGTTGTCTTTTTGAAACAAAAATTCGGTGGTGTTTACTCCATCTGGGAAATAAGCATTGATAATGGGTAATCTTCTCTCAATAGTGTTGGAAGCCTTTACATAAAATTGTGGACAAGGACTAGCAAAGCATTGTGTAGACACATAGTAAAGATAATAGTATTGCAATACTCCAACATTTGGAAATGTACCTTGATTTAAACCACCCGGAACTCCATCGTTATTATGATGGTTCTTCTTGGGCCTTCCATCAATTCCTTTTGGAGGATTTATAGTACACTCTACCAGTACCACAGACCATATTATTAATAAAAGTAAACCAATTAGAGTTTTAGTCATATTTATTAAATGTTGCTTTTCATATTCTGATATTTGAATGAATTTGATTGTTGAATAAATTATAATTATTTATTATTTATTATGAAAGAAATTATTATTATTATTATTTTTATTCATTTTTGTTCACCACACAAATCGCCCACCACTTTACTTGCGTGATGATTAATCGATCATTTTCACTGCTATGCCAAAATATTTTACAAAAGATATGTGTGGTGTGTGGAGAGTGAACGTGGTAATGAATTTGGGTGTGTTACCATCAACATCACCTCATCATCATCAACAAGTGTGAGTTATAAATGAATTCTATTAAAATCAATAACCTGTAACCCATAAGTGATAGAGAAAGATAATGAAAAATCAATCTATTTTTCTACCCTTTCGTTCGTTTTCGGGGCAAAATTTATAAAAAAAAAATAAAATTTTATTGAAAAAATCTGACGCAGAATCCTTGATCTTTTTTAGTGCAACACAAGGCAAAAGGTCTCATTTCCTTACATCAGTACCCATTTAGATTTCAAAAGTAATCAATCATCTCATCATATTCATATTCATATTCATATTCATATTCATATTCATATTCATATTCATATTCATATTCATATTCATATTCATATTCATATTCATATTCATATTCATATTCATATTCATATTCATATTCATATTCATA
>AJWJ01000175.1:0-41345 GCA_000277445.1 Polysphondylium violaceum
AAAAAATTGAAAAAAATTGCGCAAAAAAAAAAAAAAAAAAAAAGAAGCCACACTGCGCGTCTTCAACAAAAAATGAATAGTTATTTTTGTTTTTTTTAGCTTCACTTATACAAATAGAGATACAACACATTGGGTCCTTTTGTTTAAGCACATACACATTTCTTCCGATCCAAAATAATTTTAAAGGTATAGCGCTAACTTTACACATCCATTCACCTATCATATCACACAAACCACGTACACCCATTCACTTTTTGAGATCTAATAATACAAGCACAGCCAGGAATAAATATTTTTGTTGTGGGGATTAAATACACAAAATTTGGAATCTCGAATATAAATACTTGTTTTCTTTCCCCCTATTTGCATAAGTTCCCAGTGGGGGTATTCCGAGGGGGTAATTCGAGAAAAAAACAAAAAAAAAAAAAAAGAAAACGAGATCTCTATTTATTACATATATCTCAAAGTTTTGAGATGATTAAATTTATTTTTTTATTAATAATTGATTTCAACCAACAACAACAATAGTTATAATACCCTAACGAATTTAAAATATTTCCTAAAACCCTCACTCACATATAGTATTAAATAAATACCTATACTGACACTTAATTTTATATTCAAGTTTCCTTAGGATATATATAGTAGTAGCTAAAATGACATCTTTAAAGATTATTGATAAAATTAATGAACACAAACAAAAGGGACAACCATTCTTTTCCTTTGAATACTTTCCACCAAAGACAAGCGAAGGTGTTCAAAATTTGTTTGATCGTTTAGGTAGAATGTTGTTGTTTGATCCACTTTTCATTGATATTACATGGGGTGCCGGTGGCAGCACTAGCGCACTTACATTGGAGATTGCCGAACAAGCACAAACAGTGTATGGATTAGAGACAATGATGCATTTGACCTGTACCAACATGCCCGTGGAACAAATCAAATTTGCCCTCGACAGAGCCCAACAATTGGGTGTTAGAAATATTTTGGCTCTTCGTGGTGATCCTCCTCGTGGTGAAGAGTGGAAAAAGATTGAAGGTGGTTTTTCCTATGCTGCCGATCTCGTAAAATATATTCGTGAAAACTATGGTGACTATTTTGGTATCTGTGTTGCCGGTTATCCCGAAGGTCACTCCGACTGTACCAGTAAAGAAGATGACATTAAACATCTCAAGACCAAAGTTGACAATGGTGCCGATATTATCATCACTCAATTATTCTATGACACTGATATCTTTATTGATTTTGTTAAAAAATGTAGAGAAGCTGGTATCAACGTTCCAATTATTCCAGGTATTATGCCAATTCAAACCTATGCTGGTTTTAAACGTATGACCACCTTGTCTAAAACCTTTGTACCACAAGAAATTAATGATGCCTTAGAACCAATTAAGGTATGTATTCTTGTCAATTGTTATTTTATTTATTTATTTGTATCTAACACTATTATTACTATCACTCCTACTATAGGATAATGATGAAGAAGTTAAAAAATATGGTGTTCAGTTATGTATTGAAATGAGCAAGAAATTATTAGATTTTGGAGTTGAAGGTTTACATTTCTATACTTTAAATCTTGAAAGAAGCGTTAGAAAGGTATTGAAAGGATTGGAATTAATTTCACCAGATAAAATATCACCATACCTTCCATGGGCACAATCTGCTGCTGGCAATAGATTAAAGGAAGACGTTAGACCAATCTTTTGGAACAACAGACCAAGATCATATATTGCCAGAACTGGATCATGGGATGAGTTTCCAAATGGTCGTTGGGGTGACCACAGAAGCCCTGCCTTTGGTGATCTCAGTGATTATCATTTAGGTTTCCAAAAAGAAGAAGTCAACGCCTTTGGTCCAGCCCCACAATCTGAACAAGACGTATACGACTCTTTTGCCGACTATTGCTCTGGCAATGGCAAGGTAAAGAAATTACCATGGAACGATCAACCACTCAGTGCCGAATCTGATCCAATTAAAGATCAACTTGTATTTTTGAATAAGAATGGTTTCCTCACAATCAACAGTCAACCTGCCATCAATGGTCTCCCATCAACCGATAAAAAACACGGTTGGGGTGGAAAGAATGGTTTTGTTTACAAAAAGGGCTACATTGAGTTTTTCACCTCTCCAGAAAACGCTCAACGTTTGATTGATTACATCAAGAAATGTCCAATGATCACCTACCACGCCGTCAACAGAAAGGGTGAATCCAAGACCAACACCAAGGGTACCAATGCCGTCACCTGGGGTATTTTCCCAGGCAAGGAAGTCATTCAACCAACCGTTGTAGATAATGCTAGTTTTATGGTTTGGAAAGATGAAGCCTTTACCCTCTGGGAAAACCAATGGGCCAACTCTTTTGCTCAAGATTCAACCGCCAGAGATATTCTCAACAAGATGATCAATGAATACTATTTAATCAATATCGTCGATAACAACTTTATCAATGGTGATATTTTCCAACCATTCCACGACTTGGTCAACAATTTGACTTCTCCACCTCTCAATGTATCCCAAAATGGTGGCAGTGGTAGTTCTTCTCCAATTGTAAATAGTGTAAATTCAAATTAAAAATAGATTATATATATTATATACAAATAGATAGATAGATATATATTATTTTTATTTTTTTATCATCATCATTACCCTATTTAAACCCATCCCATCATCAAATCTCACATATACCACACACTGCTCAAACACACCCAACAACTAAATGATAATAAATTATAAAATTATTTATTTGTTAATAATAACAATATAACAATAACAACGATCAAACAAAACCAAACAAACAGATCTGATCTACGAAAATGAATTTATATGGCATGTCAAATGACATTGCGCGACCCGCGTTAAAATTTGCCCACACACGCAGGAGGTTCGCAGCAACGGAAATTTTTTTATTTTTTTTTTTTTCATACCTTTTTTATTTTTTTTTTTCTATTTTTTTTATATTTGGTGAGCGTGTGAATTTTTTTTCTTTTTTTTTTTTTTCTTCAAAGTTGAACTACCATCACCCTTTGAATGTAAGTAATAATGATGCGCACGCAAAGATTTCATCATCATCAATACCACCCAATCCCACTACTCTATCAGTTTTCAATTTAATTTCTGATTTGAAAATTGATCATCCTTTATCAATCATCACATCATCATCATTGCTGAGTGCGTCTGTTTATTTCAATAAATAAAACAACAACAACTTATCAATACCATCCAATCCCGATTATTATTATTTTTATTTTTTTAGATTTCAAAATCAAATACTAATTGTTTCATTTATTCATTTGTTTATTTAGATTTATTTATTTAAATATTTAAATATATATAAAACAAAATGAACTACAGGGCACTTACCCAACCAATTATGGTAAATATTATTACATTGCGATAGATATATAATGGTAATAAAATAATAATAATATATTAACTTATATAAATAACAACAATAACAATAACAATAACACAGAGATCTGTTAGATCTTATTCAACTGGAACTGCTCCAATGAGTCGTCTTGAGCCAAATAAAAAGATTGATTATGCTGCTATTGATAACAGACTTAAACAATTCAAAGCTCATCACACTAAACCACTTACCCTCGCTGAAAAGATTCTTTACAGTCATTTAGAAGATTCTTCAACTAAAGTTGAAAGAGGTGTTACTTACCTTAAATTAAATCCAGATCGTGTTGCTATGCAAGTAAATATCAGTTAATATAGTAGTAGTAGTGGTAGTAATAATAGGAATAGGAATATAGGAATAGAAATAGTTTATATTGAGCAACAACTACAACAATAATAATAGACATCATAGATTAGAGAGAGAGCAGAATATTAATATAATAATTCATAATAATATAGGATGCTACTGCTCAAATGGCTGTATTACAATTTATGTCAGCTGGTTTACCAGAAACTGCAGTTCCAACCACTATTCATTGTGATCATTTAATTGAAGCTTACAAAGGTGGTGAAACTGATTTAAACGTTGCCAAAGATATCAACAAAGAAGTCTATGATTTCCTTGCCTCCTCTGCCGAGAAGTTTGGTATGGGATTCTGGAAGCCAGGTTCAGGTATTATTCATCAAATCGTTTTAGAAAACTATGCCTTCCCAGGTGGTTTGATGATCGGTACTGATTCACACACTCCAAATGCTGGTGGTTTGGGTATGGTTGCTGTTGGTGTTGGTGGTGCTGATGCCGTCGATGTTATGGCTGGTATCGCCTGGGAACTCAAAGCTCCAAAGATTATTGGTGTTAAATTGACTGGTAAATTAAAGGGATGGTCATCACCAAAAGACGTTATTCTCAGAGTTGCTGATATTCTCACTGTCAAGGGTGGTACAGGTGCTATTGTCGAGTACTATGGTGAAGGTGTTGAATCTCTTAGTTGCACTGGTATGGCTACCATTTGTAATATGGGTGCTGAAATTGGTGCCACCACCTCTCTTTTCCCATTCAATCAAAGAATGATTGACTATTTAAATGCCACCGGTCGTACCAACATTGCCAATGCTGCCAACAGCTTCAAACAAAACTTGGTTGCCGATGCCGACGCCCACTATGACCACATCATTGAAATTGACCTCAACACCTTGGAACCATACGTCAATGGTCCATTCACCCCAGATAGAGGCCACCCATTGTCTACTTTTGCCGAAAGCGTTAAAAAGAACAACTGGCCAGCCGAACTCAAAGTCGGTTTGATTGGTTCATGCACCAACTCTTCCTATGAAGATATGGCCCGTTCTGCCTCTGTTGCCAAACAAGCCCTCGAAAAGGGTATCAAAGCCAAAGCCAAATTCACCATCACCCCAGGTTCCGAACAAATCAGAGCCACCATCCAACGTGACGGTCTCATTGAAACCTTAGAAAACGTCGGTGGTGTTGTTTTAGCCAACGCCTGCGGTCCATGCATTGGTCAATGGAAGAGAGAAGACATCCAAAAGGGTGAAAAGAACTCTATCATCACCTCTTACAATAGAAATTTCACTGGTAGAAACGATTCCAATCCACAAACTCACGCCTTTGTTGCCTCCCCAGAAATTGTCACTGCCATGACCATCGCCGGTAGCATCACCTTTAACCCAGAGACTGATTTCCTCGTCGATTCCAATGGAAACAAATTCAAACTCCAACCACCAACCGGTGATGAACTCCCATCCAAAGGTTTTGATGCTGGTGAAGACACCTACCAAGCACCAAAAGCTGACTCTTCCAACCTTAAAGTCAAAGTTGACCCAAGCTCCCAACGTCTCCAACTCTTGGAACCATTCAAACCATGGGATGGCCAAGACATCAACAATGCTCAAGTTTTAATTAAAGTTCAAGGTAAATGTACCACCGATCACATCTCTATGGCTGGTCCATGGTTGAAATACAGAGGTCATTTGGACAACATCTCCAACAATATGCTCATTGGTGCCATCAACTCTGAAAACGGTAAAGCCAACGCTGTATTAAATCAATTTACTGGTGAAATTGGTCCAGTCCCAACCGTCGCTCGTGATTATAAGAAGCGTGGTGTCAGCTGGGTCGTCATTGGTGACGAAAACTATGGTGAAGGTTCCTCTCGTGAACACGCCGCCCTTGAACCACGTCATTTGGGTGGTCGTGCTATTATTGTTAAATCTTTTGCCCGTATTCATGAAACCAATCTCAAGAAACAAGGTATCTTACCATTGACCTTTGCCAATCCAGCCGACTACGATAAAATCTCTGGTGATGACACCATCTCTATCGTCGGTCTCAAAGACTTGGCTCCAGGTAAACCACTCACCCTCAAAGTTAAAAGTGCCAAGGGTACCGAATTTGATGTCACTGTCAACCACACCTTTAACGAAGGTCAAATTGAATGGTTCAAAGCTGGTTCCGCTTTAAATTTCATTAAAAAACAAAAAAAATAAATTAATTTATCTACAGTCTTTTTTATTATTATATTTATTTCTATGTTTATTTATTTGTTTACAAAATGATATTGATATTTAAAAAAAAAAAAAAAATAAAAAGAAAAACAAAAATTATCAAAAAAACATTGGCAAATTTATATTTTAGGAAATTGTGGCAAATTTCATGTTCGTTTTGATTTTGTCCAATCACAGACAATAAAACGATGGGAAATTTACTATTTTTTAAAAAATTTTTGAATTTTTTTTTTTTAAAAAAAAGAATTGAAGAATTCAAAAAAAAAATCTTTTTAAAATTTTTTTTATTCTTTTTCATATTCCATTTGTTCACAAACATATATATTAGTTTATCGAATTATAATAGACTGTTTTTAAAAAGGTAGGGATTTGTGTTTATCTCTTAAATAAAACACGAGATTAAAAAGTGTAAAAGAATTTCGCCACACCGCCACCACACCACCACACCGACAAATTTATGTATTTGGTGTTCACCACTCATCCTAATATTGCAATGTGGTTAGATTGGGGATAATTCATAACATTTGTTTCCCCTTTGAAAAAATAAGCATATATTTATATGTTCTGTCATTTCTCTAAATTAATTATTTTTTTTTATTTTATCAATTAAACTCTTTTATAAATAATAGTAAACTCATTCAACACCAATAATATTATATATATATATATAAATATATAGTTATCTCTTACTAATATTTGTGCAATTCTTAATTATATTTCTATGACAATGATTAATGATAATTTATTAGATAATAATACACCTCCTCATTCTACAACAATAATGATCTCTAAATCATCCAATATTCAAGAAGAATTACAACAACAACACAATGACAAGGGTCCATTCAATGCTTCAATTTTATTTTCAATCTCTGACAAACTTGGTGGTCTCAGTGATTATTTAGAAATTA
This sequence comes from Polysphondylium violaceum, assembly GCA_000277445.1. Taxonomy (NCBI): domain Eukaryota; phylum Evosea; class Eumycetozoa; order Dictyosteliales; family Dictyosteliaceae; genus Polysphondylium; species Polysphondylium violaceum. The sequence continues at coordinate 6,840 of AJWJ01000175.1, forward strand.
TTAAAAAACATAATCTCAATATCACTAGAATTGAATCTCGTCCTTCAAAGACTGATAAAAAAGATTATGATTTCTTTTTAGATTTGGAATACTCTGATTCTGACCATAAAGGTATTGATTCTGTCATTAAGGAGCTCGAGTCTACCGGTGTTTCCGCTACTATTTTAACAGAGAAAAAGAAATCTGTTGGTGCTGAAAAACAAGAAGATACTAGTATGTTGATATCAATTTTATTATTACTATTATTAAATTACTAGTAGAAATATATTAACATATTCACGTAGATTATTGGTTCCCAAGAAAGATTTCAGATTTAGATTTATTTGCTAATAAAGTTTTAGAAATGGGGGATGAATTGGATTCAGATCATCCAGGTGCTACAGATTTAAAATATAGAGAAAGAAGAAAGGAAATCACACAAATTGCTTCTGTCTATAAACATGGTCAAGAAATTCCTCGTATCACCTACACACCAGAAGAAATTGCTACATGGGGAAAAGTTTATAGAAAACTCAGAGAACTCTTTCCAACTCATGCCTGTCAACAACATGCATACATCATTCCACTTTTGGAACAAAACTGTGGTTACAATGAAAATAATATTCCACAACTTCAAGATATTTCAACTTTTCTCCAAGAATGCACTGGTTTTCGTATTAGACCAGTTCAAGGTCTTCTCTCTTCCAGAGACTTTTTAAATGGTTTAGCTTTTCGTGTATTCCACTCTACTCAATACATTAGACACAGTTCAGTACCACTCTACACCCCAGAACCAGATTTGTGTCACGAACTCTTGGGCCACGTTCCATTGTTTGCCGATCCAGACTTTGCAGACTTTAGTCAAGAGATTGGTATGGCCAGTCTTGGTGCCACCGATGAAGATGTTGAAAGATTGGCCACTTGTTATTGGTTTACTGTCGAGTTTGGTTTATGCAAGGAAGGCGATAAAATCAAAGCTTTTGGCGCCGGTTTATTGTCATCTTTTGGTGAATTGGAATACTGTCTCTCTGACAAACCAACCTTGAAGCCATTTGATCCATTTGTCGCCTGCTATCAAAAATACCCAATCACAGAGTTCCAACCAGTCTACTTTGTCGCTGAAAGTTTCAAATCTGCCAAAGAGAAAATGAGACAATTTGCTGAATCCCTCCACAAACCATTTAGTCTTAGATACAATCCATACACTCAAAGCGTCGAAATTCTCGACACCAAAGATAAATTAGTTAATCTTTGTACTCAAATTAAAAACCAAACCCAATGTTTGGCCGATGCTTTACAAAAATTACAATGTAAATAAACAAAAAATAGAGATATAGTTTTTATTATTTCTTTTGAAATCATAATCATAAATCATTTTGGTTCTTTTGTTTCAATTGTTAATAGTATGAGGGTTGATAATCTTTTTATCTATCTTTGCTATTGTTTCCCAGGGAAATGAAGAGAAAAACAGAGTTTTTTTTTCAAATTTTTTTTTCGTTTTATCATATTTTTTCGCAATATTTCTGCCAATAAATAGATATATCTCAGAGTAATATAAGACCACAAAGATGTCATTTTCATCTCATAATAGCAAACTATTGTATGAAAAATGTAAAACAAATCAAACTAAACAAGCACTAGATATTTTAAATGACTTGGACAATCAACGTATCAATATAAATGAAAAGTTTGATAGTGGATGCACTGCAGTGTTTATGGCTGCCTATAATGGTAATTTGGAATTGGTAAAGGCATTGGTTGCCAAAGGAGCCGATGTCAACATTGCAGAGAGTAACGAAGTCACTCCATTCACAGTGGCCTGTGTCAATGGAAAGATATCGGTCGTTGAATATATTTTAGAGAATTTTAGCGCGACACTCGATCCCAACACAATCGTGACAGGATTGGCTGGTGCATGTCAGTATGGATATCCACAGGTGATCAAACGATTGTTGGATAGAGGCGTGGATGTAAATATGTTTTTGGATGAAGAGGGTGCCACCTGCTTGTATCTTGCATGTGAGACTGCCCAAGAGATTGTGATTGCATTGCTCTTAAACAACGGAGCCAATCCCAATTTGCCAAGAGGTAAATACTATCCTCTTCATCTTGCCAGTCAAGCGGGCAATTTAAAGATTATGGAGAATTTACTCAAACACGATGCAGATCCAGACGTACAAATACCCGATGGCGCAACATCGTTGTTGATTGCCGCCCAAAATGGAAGAATATCTTCTGTAGACTTGTTGTACAAATACAATGCCAATCCTAACATACAAATGAAAACTGACGGATCCACACCACTCTATGTTGCCGCTGCCCGTCATCACAAAAACACTGTCAAAGCATTGTTGGAGAATCCAAAATTAGACATTACTCTAGCACTCAACGATGGCACCAATATACTTCACCTACTCTGTCAATTTGGTCATTTGGATATCATTCAAGATATGTTTGAAAAGTTTCCAAACGATATTAGTAAAATAATCAATGTAAAAAGAAAAGATGGCACCTCACCTCTTCATTTAGCCGCACGTCATGGCCAAGCTGAAATTTGTTCACTTTTATTATCAAATGGTGCAAATATTAACGACACCTGTGATGGTGATACCGCTCTTTCTGTAGCTACAAGATATGGTAGAGCTGATACAATTAAAGTTTTACAAGATGCTTTAAATAATAGTAATAATAAATAGATAGTTTAGCGCATGTATATTTTAAAACAATCTGTACTTTCAAAAGTTTATATTTTATTCATCAATAAAATATAAAAGAATGTTTATTATTTATTATAAATACAACAAAGTAATTAGGGCTAGGCCAATTAAGCACTGTAGACTCTTGGTGGTTTTGGAGCGATATTATGTTTCTTTTGATATTTCATAAATTGTTTTGGAATTTCTTTTAATGTGACACTGCTCAAACGATAGAGATCATCTTTGTATTTATCAAATTCAACAAATTGAACAATATCTCTTTCAACTTTTTTGGAACCACTCTTTAATTTACTGTCATCACCATCCAATTTCTCCATGCTACTAAAATCTGCTTTTCCTACACCAACAATAACAATTGAGATTGGGAGTCCAGAAGCCTTGATAATGGCATCGGCAGTGCTTTCAAAATCACAAATCTCACCATCGGTGATGATTAACAAAATGGTGTATTTGTCTTTTGATCCAGCTTCGGCAATTTTAACAGTCTTTTCAATCAATGGTGCAAAGTTGGTTGGTCCGCTAAATGAGACTTTGGTAATGATGTTGTTGTATCCATACATAACACCTTGAATACCATAGAAAGAGTTGTTGTTTTCATCAAAAGAGAATGGGAAACAATGGTTGGTATCTACTTTACCTGGAAGAGTGGCGCCAAAACCAAAGACTTCAATGTTTCCATCCATATCGTATGGAGCTAACACACTACCAACAGTTTGAATAGTTCTTTGATAAGAATTCAAAGCGCCACTAGCACTAATATGGTGAAGAGAGGAGATATTGGCTGGTTGAAGATTGGATCCTGTGCAATCGATACCAATTACCAATGAAATTTCAGAACCACCAGCAAGATAGTCTAAAAAGGTTGGTTCTTTTGCTAAACGGCAATTTAAAAATTGAACAGAGCCAGAATTTTTGTATCCATGTTTGGATGCTTTTTTTGGATTAGAAAGTCCATAAAGACATCGACCATTTAATAAGGTATCAACAGAGGTACTAAAGCCACCAATTAAATCATGATCACCAACAGCATCCCAATCGTAGAAATCAAATTTGATTTCTCTCTTCATATCTCCACCAGTTAATTCTTCCAATTTAATTTTAACATCTTTATAATCTGGATTTAATGTCTTTTTATAAATAAAATTAATAAGTAATACATAAATAAAACAAGATAGATCAATAAAAAAAATGATACTTACAACTTTTTTAATTTCAGATTGATAAACAACTAACCAGCCACTTGGAGAGTTTTTAGAGACACGAAAGTATGGATCGGATTTACCAAATGTATCTTTCTAATTGGTTGTAAATAGTTTTTTTGTTAGTAAAATCTAATAGTATTTAAGAGTATTTGATCAAACATACTTTATCAAATTCAGTTCCTTCTAAATTAAAGCAAAGAGAGTAATCTGATGAAACAATTTCTTCAGCATGAATTTGAATTCTACCGCATGTTTCAGCATTCTTTTTCAAATCCATACCTAGAGTTCTACCTGGTTGAGCGAGAATATTACCCAATGGAGTGATCTATAGATATAAAAGATACACAGGTTAGATAAAACACAATGATGATAATTAAATAATTGATAATTACACATTCACCAATTAAATCATGACCATCTAAATCTTTTAAAGCTTTGATTTCTTGATCAATATCTAAAACTACAAATTTAAGATTTTGGAAATATTCAAAGTAATATTCGATAGTAATTGGTACTTTGAATTCTGGTGACAAGTTGTTTTTAATTTTTTCAGTGTGGCCAACCAAATGCCAATCATTTCCTCTTTGTTCAACCAAGTAAACGCAAGGATCACTTTTAGAAAAAGTATCCAAGTTCTTAAGTCCAGAACATCTAATTCTGAGTTCTACTTTGCTCATAGGTTGGTGAGGATTCATTGTTGTTGAAATATATCTAATATATTAATAGAATTAATAAATATAGTTTGATAAAAAAAAAATATTGTGCCTTGCAAAAGGTTTTTTTTTGAAAAATGAAAAAAAAAAAAGAAAAAAATCAAAATTAATCAACGATTGCTTTCTTAAAAAAAAAGAGAAAAAAAAACAGATATTTTCAAAAAAAACACAAAATTGTCAACAATCACCAAAAAATTCAAATATGAACCAACATCAAGAGAGTTTAAGACTTTTTATTCTTTGACACAGGGACATACTCTAAAAACAACTGATCAAATTGAATTGCTTTTAAGTATTTTTTTGTTTGGGAGCCAAGCGAGCCAATTTTTTCATAAATAATCTTTTTTTCTTTGGACAATGAAATCATGTTTAATTCTTGATTTGCTTTCATTTTTATATTACAAGTATTATGATTTTTTGAAAGATACTGAATGACTTGAAATTGATTGTATTCTATACAAAAGCACAGTATTTTGAATAATAAGAGATCTCTATAAGAGTTATTTACGTCCTCTCTAAGTGATGCAGAGTTTGGAGAGAATAATTGTTTAATAAATTTCATTACAATATTTTCTTGATCATTTTCATGAAAAAAAGTCGCTAAACATTTTTCAAGTGTGGCGAAATCGATCGTGTTATTAATTATTATATTTTGTGCCTTGTTATATTCTTTTTTTTTATATGCTTCCACAAGGGGTGAAGGGAATGAGGATTCTAGACAATAGCCTTTGAATACTTGATAGTCGACATAGTGCTTTAATATTTTTTGAATTTGACTTTGATGGAGTAAAGATGGCCTGACTTCCCAAGCTTTTTTCATAATCGGTGTTGCATTCATTGCTTCTGCCAGTTTGGGATAAGAAATCTGTCTCTTTAATCTGGTTATTAGAAACTCTAATAGATATGGAGTATTTTTAGACATGATAAAGGTTAGAATTTGTTGTTCTTGTTCTGGTGAAAGAGAACAAACTCCAGTATCTAATAAGTAGTTTGCCAGCTTGATACAACCCAACATCAAAAAAGTAGTGACTAGATTTGAATCAATAGCAATTTTGGGAAATTTACCCAGTAAATATTTGAAACAATTTACATCATCTTGGAATCCCAAACTGAAGCAGTTGCTGGGACCTATTGATCTTATATAAAAGTCATGTTCATCGCAAATAAACTTTAGGACCTCCAAACTTGTGTCATAGATTTGAATATTAGATGGAATAATAAGGGCAATTTTCATTTCAAATAATATTTCCTCTAATTTTCTAAGACCTTGTATTTCACCCATTTGTATGAAATTTGCGATTACATTGACTACATTTGACTGGTCAATAAAGAATGATGGACAAAGTTTATAGATTTGATTTAATGATTCTAAATTTGTAATCTGTATAACATATATTTTTAAAAAAGTTTCCAATAAAGATAACTTTAAAGATTTATAGTAAGCATAGAGTGTTGTATTATTGTAGAGATAAGAAAACACTTGAAAGGATTGCATTTGGTTTTTGGCCAATCCATTTACACTGAACATTTCAACAATGTGATTCTTTGTCCCAAAATATTTAACATACAAAACTGCCATTTCCATACAATTGTTTTGTATAATAGCTTCAACAACGAAATGATGATCTCTTAATGACTTTGATTTGCATGCCTTGGCATAAAACTCCATAAGAGGTTGATAACAATCCACTAATTGTTTAGATAAGATAGCTCCAAACCAATATTGAATCCCAATACTATGTCCCATTAAATTTGGTTCTTTTAATTCCTTTTCGCCTAACTCCAAAATTCTATTAAACACTTGTGCATTCTTACAATTGAAAACAGCCATTTGAAACATTTGTAATATATCTCTTTTCAAAGGATAGAATTTTAATAGGAATTCAAATACCTTTATATCACCACACGTAGCCAAAGTTAAAAGTGAATGACTATCGGCAAAAAAAAGATTGAATTGTATTCTAAATTCATTAAAAATTCTAATAAATCTATCATAGCCTACATTTTCTGAATGTACTATAAGGGCTAAAATATCTTTTCTACTAAGATCTAAATACCAATTTGAGTGAGGGTTTATTGTCCAATCACTAAAATACTTGTCAATCTTTTCATTTAAATAATCAAATCTTTTTTTTTCAATTATCACCGATAGAGGTAAATCATAAAAGTTGTAAGAAACTTTTAGATTGTGTCTGACATTTTCAAATATAAAAGATAATAGTTGTTTGTTTCTAAATAATTGAAAAAATATACTTGGTGTAATTGAGTTTTTCATTTGTGTATATGTGAACTCTAAATTAATTTAATTAGTCAATATTTTTTCAAAAATTGAATGTGTTAGATTTTTTTCAAAAAAAAAAGGATTTGAGCAAAAAAAAAGGATATTTTCAAGAAATGAAAATCTGTTGTAAACAATACAATAATTATTAATACAAATTTATTAAGAATGAAAATTAAATGTGACACTAAACTATAAATATTTAAAAGTTTGGTCTATTTGGTTTGATATTATTTTTCTTTGCCCAAGCCATAAATTGTTGTGGAATCTCTGATAAAACTTCTTGAGCAAGTAACATATAATTATCTTTGAATTTTGAAAACTCTACAAATTGAACAATATCTCTTTCGGCTTTATGACCATCTCTTTGGAGACCACCATTGTCACCATCTAATTTTTCCATATTGGAGAAAAGAGCATTTCCAACACCAACGATAACAATAGACATTGGTAATTTGGAGGCTTTAATAATAGCCTTGATGGTTGGATCCATATCACAGATTTCACCATCAGTGAGAATTAAAAGAATGTTGTACTTGATTCTACCAGATTTATGATCCTTTTTGGCTTCTTCAATAGAGTGTTCGAGTAATGGTGCAAAATAAGTTGGAGCAGATAAAGTAACCTTTTTAATCATGGTGGAGTAGAGTTCAACAACACCTTTGACACCTTTAACAGATGGCTTCTTTTCATCTTGACTAAAGGCAAAACAATGGCTAGTTTCTCCGTTGATATCACCACCAAAACCATACACATCAATATAGCCATCGCTGTCATAGTCTGATAAAACATTGCCAACAGCTCTGATTGATTGAAGATATTGATTTTTCTCATCTACATCGTGAAGAGAACCATTTGAAGCAGTACAATCAATACCAATGGTTAAGTTAAAATCACAACCACCGGCAATATAATCTAAAAAGGTTGGTTCGGAAACAAATCTACACTTGTTAAAATGGATACTACCAGATCCTTTGTAAGATGATTTACCAGCTTTCTTTGGATTAACCAAAGTATGAATGTTTTGACCTTGCATAATGGCGTCTACTGTAGTAGTAAATTCACCAATTAAATCATGATCACCAACGGCATCCCAATCCATAAATTCAAATTTAATTTCTCTTTGAAGATTTCCACCAGTTAAATCATCTAATCTAATAGTAACATCTGAATAATCTGGATTTAAAGTCTTTTTAAAAATATATATGTTAATATCTTTTTTTAAAAGCCATATTTAAATGTATTATAAAACTTACATTTTTAATAACCTTAGATTGATAAACTTTTGAATAGTCAGTGGGACTAGTCTTTTTGTAAACATTAAAGTATGGATCACTTGAAAAGAGATCTTTTTTATCGAGGTGGGTACCTTCAATAGAGAAATTAAACAAATGTTGAGAAGCAACTACTTCTTCAGCTTGTACTTGAATAGTACCGGAGAATTTGTTGTGTAATGTGAGCTCTTTAGAAATATTTCTACCTGGAGATGCAAGAATGTTTGATAAATTGATGTACTATAGATACCATGTTTTAAATAGTAGTTAATAAACTGTGGTATAATACAAATGAGGTACAATGTTTATAAAAATAAACTTACAAAATTACCAATGTAATCATTTGAATCTAAATCTTTTAAAGATTTTACTTCTTTATCAATATCAATAACAACAAAATTTAAATACTGAACTCTTTCAAAGTGATAGTCAATTTTAATTGGTTGTGCAAAATCTGGATTAAGATTATTTTTTACTTTTTCAGTGGAACCGACGAGATGCCATTCACCTAATCTTTCTTCAATAAGGAATACTTGTGGATCACTTTTGGAAAGTACATCTTTGTCCTTTAGAAACAATTAAAATATTAATATAATTATATATTAATATATTATATACTTTTAAAGTGCTTAGTAAATTACCTTTAAATTTCTACATTTAATTCTTAATTCTATTTTGGGAAAGTTAGCTACAGGAAGATTTGGAATCATTGTTTGTTTGTATTATTGAAATATGAAAAAAATAATATAAAATGTAAGAAAATGTGATCAAAGCGATCAGTTTTTGAAAAAAATTTTTTTAAAAAAAAATATAAAAAAATGGTAAATAATGGTTTTCAAAATATCTGTAGGTTGGCACAAACAAATTTAAAGATTGCACAGTTTTTTTCAATGATTGGATATTTTTTTTTTTGTGTGATTCGGAAATAAATCAAGAATGATATGTTTTTTGTGTCAAAAATTTCATAGATGGATATAAGACACTTCATGATATTTTATGGCTTTATAAAATTTTATTATAATAAAAAGTAAATAAAGAAAATAGAACTGATCATGAGAGATAGTGTTGATGGCAACAATTTGAATGATGAAGATGGCATTTCTGTGCTAGAGCTACCTGTGGTTGGTGCATTGGTAGGTGTTTCAGTAGGTGGCTGAGTGGGTGGTTGGGTGGGGCATTCGGAAATAGTGAATGAGGATTTAAAGGAGCATGTGTTATCAGATACAAAGATTGTGTATTGATCTACTTTGGTTGCTGTGAATGTAAATGAGCCCATTGATGTACTGGTGTGGATTACTTTGTCGGTGGAATCTTTGATAGTGTATTGATGTTGAACATTGGTGACGGATGGGATAACAACGGCTTTCATACATGCTGATACATCGACACTGACAGATACTGAGGGTATTTTGGCTACAGAGACAGTGTTGCTTTCAATGACTCTTCTACAAACAGAGTTGTAAATGGTCACAGTACTAGAGTAATCACCAACAGATAAACCTTTGAATACAGGATCAGTCGATACGACACCATTGAGATTATAGGTAACATTGGTAGTAGTAACACTAAGTGTATTTGTAACAACACCTGTATCACCAATGGCGGTATTGGATGCATCACAAAGACCAACAGAGCTAAGAGAAACAGTCGGTTCTACTGGATAGATATCAAATTGATCTATTAATTGACAGAATGGGTTGGTATTGTGTGATTTAAGAATCAAGAAAGTACCATTATCTAATTTGGTAAAAAGATTCGACTCTTCTCCAATGGGAATAGGAACATAACCAGAGTAGTATGGATTAGCTAATGCCATAACCATAGTTTTATCTACATTGGGATCAAAGCCAATTTCGATGGAGCCGTCAAAAGAACCTGGACAAGTTGAGGTCTCTACATTCTTGAATGTAGATGATGAAAGGGCATTGGAGAAAGCAAAGGAAAGATCATGTGTAAAACCAGAGGCTCTGTCAAGTGCATAAGCCCTGAAGTTAGCGATTGGATTAAAAGAATGTAAATAAATATTTTCTTGAGAGTAGCCAGAAGTATAAATCATCATATTGTTAGGATTAACAACATTTACTTTAGAATGTTGAACAGATGGATCACTACAATCATTTGGCACAATTGAAGTAGTTGGCCAACTAATCTTATCACCCAAGTTGATTAATGTTGTTTCAAGGTCAACAGTAGTTAAACACCATTGATTGTAAACAATCCAAATCTTATGTACCTTGCCCATTGCATTATAGTCTGGATAATACCAATAGTGACCTCCTATCTTGGAAATCTCAAAATCTTCCAGGTAAGAAATAGAATTGATGGATATGGAGGGTGAGGATATGTCGACAAATGAAATTTGGTCACCATCAGCCAATACGTTGGCTAAAGTTGTGATGGAAAATTGTGGATCTCCTTGTTTTTTAAGCTCAACATTCAATTGCCATGAACAAGAATCATTGTACACGGTCAAAGTAGTGCTGCCAAGATCCATATCAACAAAATAAGGATAGGATGTTGATGCTATATTTGAAGTAATTGAAGTGGGGTTCCATTCTTTGTTATTTGCATCTACAATTGATACTTTTACAGCTCCATCTTCTGAAGCTTCACAAGTAGGGTTGACTACAACAGAGTACTTTACAGATGACTGGGTATTGGTTGGAACGTAAATGTTTGCATAGCCAGAACAAGAATCATTTTGTAAGGTAAACTGAATTTCGTGATAACCAGAGCTCAAGTCAACATATTCATCAAGATCGGGAATATCACTAAAAATACTAGGGTCATATGTAATTTTACCATTTGAAACTGAGCAATCACCAGTTACTGGAGTAACAACTGCTGGGAATTCCCAATAATTGTTGGCCGGAATAAATATTGTTGTATAAACATTATATACTTGGGTATTTAACAATAAGGTAATCTCTCCAGATGGAAGGCCATTGAATACATATGGATTTGCATTAGAGTTTGGACTTATAGAGACAGAATTTACTACAATTGAGGTAACAGGATTAGATGGAGAATTGATAGATATTATACCATCTCTTGAATAAACACATTGTGTGTTTTTCACAACTTGTATTATTGGATCTTTGGAAAGCTTTCCTATAATTGGTTAAATAAAAAATTAGTAAATAAGAAAAATTAAAATCAATTTTTAAATTTCATACTTACTTTGATAAAGATCAGGGGCTATCCAATAGCTCGACATAATTGAATCACATGTGCTTAGTTGAGTTATCAAATAAATTTCCTCATTATTTTGAAATGAAAAATAACTAGTATGTGAGAATTGATTACTATTTTTGTCAAGAACAGTGTACGATACGTTTCCCTTTGAGTTGAAAGTGGGTAATTCTATAATCTCTACAATTTGTTCAAAATCATTAGAGTTAACATAAAAAGTATCCAATGAAATCTCTGTTAAATGATTGGAACATCCAGGGAGTTTTGCATTAATGTTTGCCATGTTGCTTTGAATGTTTTTGAAATGACCGTTGCCATCATGTTGAATAGCATCACCCATTGTCAATTCTTCAAAGTCATAGTAGTTGGCAACATAAACATCCATAGTATCACCACAATATTTTTGGGGTCTAGTGATGGTGTAAGATGGTCTCTTTTGCTCCTCAGCTCTGATTATTATTGGGGAGAAAAAACAAGACTCAACTTTAGCGAATTCATTAGGTTGAAGGTAAAAAGATTTAGGTCCAGTCATGGTAATGGCTCCATTGTTGTTATACTGGGTAATCGAAATATCGGTGTAGGAAGGATTGTCATAGTGAAGGGTAACTTCGGGAGTTTGAGCACACATATCGATACTATATTGAATATCTCCAAGTAAGCTAGGGGACGGCATATAAAAGCCAGAAGAACAGGTTTGGTTGTAGTACATTAAGAGTGAAAATGATGGTTGGAAGGGATTTGGTAAGTAAACAGACTCACCATTATGGACTTGGTAATTTTCGATGGAAATTTTAACACCATCAGAGTAAATATTTGGATCATCGAAATGAACTTTAAGAGAACTATTTCTTGGACAAGTTTGATTGTTGGAAAATTCAAGATTAAAAGAAGGCCATGTGGTTTTGATGGGAATCTGAATTTCTTGAACCCCACATTTGGAAGACTCTAAACTTAAGTAATAATTAATCGGATTGCCATATTTACCAGTCATCAAATTGGTCCAATAACCACTAGCTGTTTCAGTTACAGGTTCATCGTAAACGAATAAGCTCCATTTAGAATAACTTTCTTTATTGAGTATTTCAATAGATCCAGTGTTCTTGTAACATAAACTGTCTGTAACTTTGAGTTTTGGATAATCATCACCGGTTTCATACATAGAAATTGAAAAACTGCATTCAGAGGTTTGAGTTTTAAATTCCAAAGATTCGGATGAGGTCTCCATTAAATAGTGACAAGGTGATACATTACAGTCAGCAGATTGAAACTTCGTATCGAGTGGGTCTCGAACAAAGGAAACTGTACCTACACTACTTCTGCACTTTGGTTGTTGGATATCAAATCTATGTTTGGTGGCATAAAAATACTCTACAGTATCACAATCATTTCTCCCTGGAACTGAGGTGACAACAGTATAGTTTACGCCAGGGGCTAAACTATACTTCCAACTTTCGTCGTAGTAAGATGTTGGCGAGAGGGGAGGTGTAATGGTAACTGTACGAGGAGTAAAAGGGACAAAAAGGGAAAATTTAGCCAATGATTTACTAATTCCATCATAATTACAATCTTCTGACAGACCAAATTCAGGGTAGGGAGGACATATATTATCACCTGTGGCGATACAAATAATTAAACTTGCAAGAAAACAAATAAATAGCTTTGAGATGGAGATACGCATTTTATCTGTATGTTGAAGTTAAAAATAAAAATAAATTTAATTTCTTATCGAGGTGCTATAAATATTCAAAGAGGGCGGATTGGCACAAGAAATCCCAAAAATTATCTTTTTTCGTTGAATTTTTTTTCATCAAACCAATCTTTTTTTATTTTTTTTTTTTCTCAACAACATTTTGTAAAAAATCATAGAAACTGCCATAATAATTAGAAAGAGGGAGACTGTTTTCAGAAAATTTACATTTTAGAGTTTTTGATAAAAAAAAAAGAGCACGGAAAGAAAGTATCTAATGTGTATTTTTGGATCGTACGAATCGAAAGAAATCGTGATTTCATGTTTTTTTTTTCATTTTTTTGTAAAAATAAATTGCCTTTTCGTTGAAAAAATCAAAATCATTCATAATTTTTGAAAAAGAAAAAAAATGGATGGGAATGGAGCTGATTAAAGGTTTGCCAAGGAGTGAAGTTTAAAATTAATAGTGGTTTGAGTATGAGCTATAAAAATGTGTATTCACTTTAATTTATAAATAAAAATTATTTTTAATGTTTTTAAGTATATTATTAAATAGTCGTATAAATATATCTAAAAAAATTATTAATTCTCTGGGTTTCCAATAGGATCAGGTTTTGTCGGTGATAAAAATCTCTTTATACTTGATTCAATTTTCAATATCCATAGAGGTAAATTTTGAGCAGATTGTTTTGGTACTTTTAGGCATTTGAGCAAACATAGAATTGCAATGACACCTATTATTCTAGACAATAGTAACCAACAACCATTCTCTAAATTAGATTTGGGTTTCCATATTATCCCCAAAATGATCTGAGTTGCGGCAATTGAACAGGAGATGCAAGACCATATAACAAACTTTTTAATTTTTGTCATTTTTCGATGAGAGGTGACATCCAGAGGGTTTTTCAATTCGAATTTGTTGTAATCTTCTTTGATAAAATAATAAAATATTAAAAAGCATATGATTTCGGAACCAAAATATGCAATACCCCAAATATTTGTTACAATACTCTTCCAATAAATTATAATTCCAATTATTATTCCAATGAATAGTACTGCATTCATGAATAAAATAAAATATTTGATTATTGGTAAAATTCGATTCACTCTATCTGATATGTTGAGGGTTTTGATTGATTCTGCCCACATATAGAGTATCCAAAGAAAAGATGATATTTGAAACCCGGTAAACAGCATCAATAGCAAACCCATGATTGTTTTATTTTCAACTTGACAGATCAAGAGAATATGTCGAATTACTCCTATTAGCGTTGAGGAGCCTAACTGCACTAGACCAATAAATATAGGAGATATTTTGTTGTCAAATAAATATATCAACCTTTTTATACATAGCACAGTTATACCAAAATATAAAAACAAAAATAAATATCTATATAAAAGACAACCAATTTGAAAACGATCGTAAGGAAAAGCTAAGCTGACATCACAAAGGCTGATATTACTCTCATAAGAGTATCCTGTATCTCGATGATCCATTCTTTTCTTTTTCTTTTATATCTATGGATATTTTTTTTTTCCTTGCTTCAAATATATAAATAAATACAATACAATGGTGTGTGAAATTAGTTTGGTGATATTTTTCTCTATTTCAAAAATAATAATAAATGTTGTTGATGTTGTTGGTAAGGTGGTAAGTGATGAGGATGATGATGTTTTTTATCTGTAAGTATGCGTATGTGTGTGCGAGATATATTGGTATTGGTGGTATAAACTAGATTATAAATAATCTTGTGTAGATAATGAAAATACAAAAAAGTTTATAAATCTTATATCGATGAATAGGAAATTAAATTCAAAAAAACAACACATTTAAATGAGATTAACCACAAATTTTCCATCAAAATTGTTATTCGTTGTGAGTTTTGTGTTTGTGTGGGTTGTGGGTTTAAGGGGGTATAACACTTCACTCACTCATCCAATAAATTTTTTGTGCACAAATATCAGTTTAACATCATCGTCATCAATAATATTAAAAAAAGAAGAAATAATTAACGAATGTGAAGTGGTGGGTTTAAGGTGATAATGTGATATAAAAAGGGCAAAAGTGAGGCGCCCAAAATTATATATCTGATAATAATATAAATTAATATATTAAAATAATTTATTCTAATGATGGCTTTTCATCATGATCAACAACGACATCATTATCAATATTGTCGGTTGAGAGTGATTGAATTTCATCAGAGGATAATTTGTTGGTAATTGGAGCCAAAGTGGTGTTGTTCTTTTCCCATGGCTTCTTTGGTGCTTGTTTGGCGCCTTTGTTTACAGTACCATTTTCAATGGGCTTATCATCGATATCATCTCTAATACCTGGTGGAGTTTTGCCAGATTTCAATTGATTAATGACATCCAAGAAATCGGTAGAGTATGGTGCTTCCTCAACTTTACCATTAGAGGTGGTGGTAGTGGTTGGTGATGAGGATGAGGAATCAGTGGTTTCAGAGTTGAAATTGCTTGCTGGTAAAGATGGAGTGAATTTAGATTCACTTGGTTCCATTTTGAATCCAGTGGAGGAATTGAGTTGTTTGGTTGGTGATGAAGAACCAGAGCTACTATTACTATTACCATTTACAATTGGTACAGAAGTTGTAGAGATTGTTGAAGTGGTAGTTGTGGTTGTAGTAGAAGTTGGTTTTTGTTGCCATGATGGAATGGCGGGTGGTTGATCAGTGGGTGGTTGCCAAGCAAGATTGGAATAGTTATTTGAGGTCACAACAGATGGAATTGGTCTTGATGGTTTGGTTGGAGTAGTTGGGGTGCTACTAGTAGTATTGGAGGAAGATGAAGTCGAGGAAAAGTTATTTGGTGGTATTCTAAATTCACTCTCATTTGAAGCCTTTACTGAATTGATGGTTGGTGGAAAAGTATTGATTGGTTTGTATCCATTATTATTACTATTATTATTATTATTATTATAACTTGAAACATAGCCGTTGCTATTATTATTGTTGTTACTATTACTGTTATTACTATTGATCAAGTTTGCTAAATTCTTTAATTCTTTTTTCATTTCCAATATTTCAGCGCTAGAGTTTAAAGATGAAGAGGTTGATTTTTGTTGTTGGAGTTGTTGTTGTTGAGTAGCAAGGAATGTTTGATTCTGTGATTCAATAATGGATTTTAAGGAGTGAACAGTGTCTCTAAAATCAGAGGTTTGAGAAAGAATAGTAGATTGTAATTTACTGAGTTGTTCTTGAAGGTCGCTAATCTTTTTATCAGTTTCAGATTCCCTAGTCTTTTTGTTCTTTGAAAAGAATGGAACAATGTAGTTTGAAGTTAAATAAGCAACACCCGAAGCGGCACCAACCAAAGCAGTCACAGAAAACAATAGATTGCCCCAAGAGAATCTATGTGATGCATTGATAAGAGTTGCAATTCTTTGATTATCATCATCAATACGTTTTTGGTAGCTTTGAATTTGTTGTTGATAGTATTGTTGTTGTTGTTGAGCTTGTTGTTGAATTTGTTGATAGTATTGATTATTATTATTATTGTTGTTGTTATTAGATGATACCAATTGATTGTTATTGTTCGTACCACTATTGTTGCTAGTAGTATTAAGGGTACCACCACCAGGTGTGATGACTGGTGGTATTCTTTTTCCGCCTCTGACAGTGTTTAAAGCAGCAGAGGAACTAGTGTTGCTGGTGGGACTAGATGAATTACCAGTTTCAACTCTTCTCAAGGCTTCTTTGATTTCTTCAGAGGTTAATTCTTTTTTCTCGAGATAAGCAACCTTTCTACCCAAAGCAGTGTTTTTTACACTTGGATTATTTAAAAAAGAAACAGCTCTTCTAACCATATCTTCTCTAACATTTGGTTTGGGTGGGGCAGCTGGTTTAACAGCGGCTATTCTACCAGTACTTTGTTGTGGTTGTGGATCTACATCTTGATTACCATCATCTTCATAGATTTCTTGCTCAGCACTATTACCCTTTTGTTGTTGTTGTGCTTCTTTTTTCTTTCTCTCTTCAATGATTCTCTTTGCCTCTTCCTTTCTCTTTTGAATTCTTTGTCTTGTCAATTCTTCATGATCGGCATAATCTGTTTCCTCTTGGTTGTTGGTAGCAACAGCAGCTGGAGCAGCTACAGTGTTACTTTGTTGTTGATCAAATGTATCCATTGAAGAATTGGTTGTGTTATTATTAATAGTATTATCAGATGATAATAGACCACTATCTTGAATATCAGACATCCTTAGTGAAAGATAGATATCTGGACAAAAAAACTAATAAAAAAAAAAATTTATTAAAAAAAAAATTGGGAAAAATGAAAAAAAAATAAAAAACTGTTCGCGCGGGTGACCAAACCAGAGAAATTTCCCACGCAATCATATTACTATGTATGGAAGTGACTGAGGATTGGATATATCTATAGAGTTAATGATAAATCATCCCAGTTGGGTTATATTCATTTACAATAAATGAGTCAAAAATGATACAATAATTTTATTTAATCTTTATCTTTTAATCAAACCTAAGAGGAACAATCAATATCCATTTTTTCAACAAATTCGAGCCAATAGCAATACCAATTGGCAGCAAATTGATGTTGAGGTAAAATGATACGACCAGCAATTTGATAGTCCCATTCAATAGCTTTCTTGAATGACCATCCAAGATATTTCATAACATAAGAGGCAAATACTTCACCTGTTCTATCACATCCACATTCACTTTTAATATGGAGATATATTTATATTAATATTATATTTATATATCAATATCGCGATGTTATGTTACATACCAATGAATATATAAAACTACAGGTAAATCCATTTCAGTGTAAAGGATATTACGATATAGCTCCATTCTAGCAGGCAAATCATCTTTTTGCCATTCAGTTAGATTTATAGCCCATTTTAAACGTTCAAAAGAGGGAATAAAATGAGGATCAGATAAATCACCCATGGTAATATTGGTATTGAATTGACCTATTGAAGGATTTGCTTCAAAGTAAGTTTTCTCGAGATCAATGTCGGGCAATTCACTTGTGTGATTATAGATCAACTTGATATCAAAGAGATAGAATTGAGGTGGAAACTTTACACCAAGAGACAAAGAGTTGTTTACCATGCAATTGATGAGCTCTTCATAGGCAAATTGGTCTGTACCATTGACACTAATCTTTGGCTCATTGCCACGGAACAATAGATTTACATTGCCACTAGATTCAAAGGGTGGTGTTTGATCTACTAAATGCACTTTCCTGTATTCTAAATAGTCTGCATTGCATCCAATCGTAGCTACCAATACAGTAACTAAAAGTATTGTGATAATATTCATGGTGATTATTATACTGCACTATATTGTTAACAATGTTTTCAAAGTGTGTGAAAAATTGTTTTGGGTCCCAATTTATAAAAAATGATTTTTCGGGATATAAACCCCACATCAGGGTAAATAATGAAAAAAATAATTTAAAAATAAAAATTTTTATTTTATTTTATTTTGATATTTTTTTCATCCGATCCCAAAGAAAAGGGGGGGTTTTTTTCTAAAGTGGATCAATATTACTTTTCATTGATCCACACTAATAAAATATTTAAAAATGTTAGGCACAGTTGATACCCACTAAATAAAGAATGTTAAACATAGAGACTGCGGCATAATCATAGTATTTGATATTTTTGAGGTTGTGGTTTCTGACCCTTTGGGAGATAAAGTAGAAATATGGAATTAAAATAAATGGTAAATTGATAAACATATTGTTTTTCACTTGTGAAATAAAGAATAAACTAGTAAATGCACTATTTAAATATATATGTTAATAAAATCTATCACAAATCAAAAGAGAAAAAACTAAAATCTTACATTAGAATCCATAAATCAAATAAATATGATGAAATAACAGGACCTAAATACATTGCACTACTATAGCTACCACCTCTTGCATCATCTTCGACATCATGTAATAAATTACCAGTGATTGTTAAAGTTACCAAAACAAAACATGGAATACCATAATAAAATGAATCGATTGTAATTACTCCACTATTAAAGAAATAGCCACAGAAAGATAACAAACCATAAGAGAAAACGACGGCTAATTCGGCACCAAACAATCTCTTTTTGAATCTAATTGGTGGCATATTGTAAATGACACTAAAGAAAATTAATTGACAGATAATGAAAAACACAATTAATCTTTCCATCAATGGGAAATGGGAAAAAGCTCTAAGATAAATAATAAAAATTGAAATAGTTCCACCAATAATATAACGTAAAATATCCTTTTTCTCAAGACCATAGTCAAACATCATTCTATTACTTGTAGTTTTTTCATCATCGACACCGAGTTCCCAATCGCAATAAGAATTTAGCACAACCGCAAAGGTAAAAATAGTCATAACCATAACATAAATGGAAAACAAAGAAGGATTTAAAATTCCAGTCTCTTGGAAACTAAAGAAAACACCCACACTAAAGTTTGTAAAAGACATTACAGATGCCTTTAGTCTAAAACCATGAATAATACCTTGAACTTTTCGAAACATTTTAAACTATATTTTATTGAGAATTGTTTCTTTGTTTATTGTTTTTTTGTTTTTGACCTTTTCAACTAATTTCTCGATTCTATTTATAGTTCTCACTTCAAAAAATCAATATACTTTTTTTTTTTTTTCCATAGGTATAGATATCCAATAGATGTTGTTTGCAAAAAATCGTCAAGAATAAACCCATGAAATATAAGCTATCAAAATCCAACCCCCCACAAACTCATTTGTAGATCTTTGTAGATCAAAAAGTTTTTAAACACAAATTACACCACATGCACGCTTGTTTTACAATAGTGAATGAAATTTATAAAACTTTATTATTCCCACACATGTATCTGATAGTGAAATACATCTTCAGTAGGTGTTATTATGTTCTTCTTATGGAAAATAAATATACTAATTACTTTATGTGACAATATAGTTGGTGTTGTGCGTGTAAGTCAACAGATTATTTGCTTGTATGTTAGCACCACTATATATGAGCAGATCTTTGTTGTAATTTCATCTGTAGATAAAACTTTTTCACTATGTTGCATGCTTCTCTCAATTCCTTGATCCATTCGTCCTTTTCCTCTGGCTTTGATGTGCAAATAACCATTTTTTTTTCATTTTTGTCGTTTTGACTGCTCCAAAGAATTTGGAATGAATTTTCTACACCCGCAACTAATAATTATTTGTTTACATTAATATTTTTTCCATTAATAAATTTTAGAATTATATATAAAACTTACTACTTTCAGAAACTTCTAATATTTTCAAATCAATTAGAGGTACTATTTTTTGAATTACATATTTGTTTTTCTTTTGTTTTGTTACAATTAATAAATCACTAAATAAAATTAAATATTTGTACTTTGATACTTTTTTTTGTCTAGCCTCCATCATTAAACCTTCTTTAATTAATTGTCTGGATGGATTTGTAAAATTATTATTATTATTATTATTGTTGTTATTGTTGTTATTGTTATTGCTAGTGTTGTTATTATTATTATTATTAATATCTTTTAATAAATTATTACTACTTGTATTATGATTACTATTATTATTTATACTATTACTATTAATATTATTATTATTATTATTATTATTGTTATTTAAATTATTATTACTATTACTATTATTATTAAAACTATTATAAAATATTGAACCATTTGTAATTAATGATTCAGTTAAGCCAACTACTTTTTCTTGTAACATCAAGGTTTTACTAATATTTTCAGCTTTTCTTTTTGATTCATTTAATTGATCGGTTACCAATTTTGTTGTTCTTAAACAATCTTCAATACTATTTCTCTCCAAAATATCAACAGTGTGAGCTAAAAGGTCAGATAATAATAAAATATATCTTGGTATACGCTGAACGGGTCTAATTAAATATGAATCAATAGTTTCACTCTTGCATTGATCCGAAAATTGGCATTTCTCTAAAAACTCTTTAAAACGAGGCAACTTTGCTCTATTTTCATGCACTGAGTCCATAGCCTTATTGAATCCATTGATGTAGTGTCTGTATTCAGACACTGTTGTTGGTTGATCCCAAAACCATTGAAAAGCTTGTGCTAAATCTAAAATATCTACAGTTTTTGTTTTTGGTAAAATCGAAGTGTTACTACTGAGGTCGGTTGTCGACGAGGAATCACCATCGTCAAATGAACTTTTGACGGTTGTTAAATTTCGAAGTTTCTTTAGGAATTCGCAGTTGTTTCTAAATACTTTGTCAATGTTTGAAAATATAGTCTCAACCAATTCAGTCGATATGATGGGTGGATTGGTTGGTGATACAACGAGGGGATTATAATACACACGAATACAGACACCAAGTGCATGAACATAAGCTTGTTCAGTGTCGATAATCTCTTTAATAATTTTTGATCTTCTAAATGCCAACTGATGGTCGTCAACAAGTGGGCCCAAAGAAGGTGAAATAATAGGTTGACTACTATGTCTCATGATGCTTGAACTGATACTGCTGTTTGAGAATACATCGTCGTTTCCTGATCCTCCAAACTCTGCTGCTTTGCCCTGATGAATACTGCCCAAAGGTGACATGCTTTGTGACACTCTAAATATTCCTTTATTCAATGGAGAGGGAGTGCTGTGTGAAGAGGAGAACATGGCAAGACTGTCATTGGGGTCCAAATCTGAGAGGTCTTCTTTGACCACCAATTCACTCTGTGTCTCTATAGAAATGGGTACCTTTATGTTTTCCAATGCCTTAATAACCGATTCTCTTACTTGTGTATGAGGGAAATTGACCAATGCCGACAATCCTCGATCACAGTCTGATTGGGTAATTCTAAATCTACAAACTTCATCAATGCAAAGATTGGCTATCAACACAGAAATGGCTTCGATGAGTTGAGAGGTGTGTGCATTCTTGTCCTTTAACAATTCAGACAAACCATCGATAAGGTATTTCGATCTAAGAACCTTTCTAATTTCATCGTTTGATGTAAGATTTGCAAGACAACTAACTCCCAAACACTTTAGCTCCATGGGACTACTAATCGACACGACGATATCCACCAAAGGCATCATGGCACCAGCTGCCAGAATAGGTCTTTCAGTCTCTTCAGTCAACGATAGATTAATTAATATTTTCATTACTTGTTCTTTAATGTTCATTGGCGTCGATGGTGAACTAAGATAGCTAATCAATTGATGCAACACTCCCGAGATTGCAATGATTCTTCTAATGACTGGATGATAGATTGTCAATACATGTATCACAGATGTAAGTGCAAGAATGAGTTCGTTTGATGGCGGTGAAGGATATCTTGATGTGAGTATCTTTGTGATCGCTTGTATTGATCCACTGTGACAAAATATTTTTTGATTATCCAAATACTCTCCACAGGTGTCTTTGTGTAGTAAATTTCTTAATGGTACAGATGAGAGTATAACTAGATTTGGTTTAGGTTTTTTAAGAAATGCTATCAATGATTCAACAATACCGTGCTCTAATAATAAATGTGAGTGATCTGCATTCAATGTAATATTTGTCAATAACCACAACGCTTTCTCTGCTATATCTTCGTTTTCGCTTGTTAATGATGTAATTATTGTTTCCACCAATTCTGATTTTAATAATAATGTGCTATTATTATCTATGAATGAATGATTACAATACTATGATTAATAAATTGGATACAATTAATTATGATTGCTATTATTATTAATAAATTACAATTTAAACTTAAGTGACTTAGAAGCCATGTTGTCAACATTTGAATTACTTCATTATTTGATTGTAATAAATCTTTACACCTTTTAGTTCCCATTAATTCAAAGATATAAGGTTGCGATTCATCTAAAATTGCAAAATAAAAAATATATAAAGGTTTTTGGGAATTAGTAAAAGAACATAATATTGGTAGTAGAATATATTTTTTTTGTGTTTATGTTGAGAGTTTATGTTCTGTTATTAACATATATAATAGTGTAAAATAAAATGTGGGTGTTGGGGTTGGAGTGGTAGTGGTTGTGGTAGTGGTTGTGGTTGTGATAGTGGTGGTAGTGTTAATTTGGATGTGTGTTGATGTGGTTAAGTGTGTATTTATATAGAAAATGTGTGAGAAAAGGTTATTCTATCTGTGGATTAAATAACTACTACTATATGTGTTTATGAGGGAAGGTATGTATTGGGTGGTGTTGAGGGATGGGGTGAGTGGTGTGGTATTAATAGAATAAAATAACAATACGATTTCACTTATCTTAATAATATCGTAGATGTATATGATGTGTTCTAGGGTGAGTGGATATATGACATGATGTGGTGGTTGTGTGAAAATTTGGAGAAGTTGGAAATGTGTATATTTGTAAATTGATAAAGTTTCCATATATTTTCATTAAATAAGTTTTAGTTGTTGATTTAATCCAATTAGATACACACATCAAAATAACATAAAAATAGATTCACACACACATGCACATACACACAACCTTTGCACATGACACACACAAGATGATTCGGCTATTAACTCATTGGATAAAAGATTATTGTTTGATATAAATAATAGGAACTAGAGAAGGATAAATAATAATAATGGAAGAGAAAGCTTGTTTTTGTTTGTTACCGCCGCTGTTGTTGTGATTGTTTGTGTTATTGATGTTATTATTGTTGATATTGATGTTGGCTGTTATTGTTGTTTGTTACCGCCGCTGTTGTTGTTGTTAAAGATAAATACACACACACACACGACACTAAAAGGATTAAAAGATTGAACTAGAAAAAGTGAGAAGAAAAAGAGAGTTATATTTAAATATTATCACACACACACACACACACACACATCCATAAACACTTGTGTGTATGTGAGTATTGATAAAATAAAGAACTATAACTAATAAATAAAAATATTACTTTCAGTCGATATGTTGATCAATATTCTAAGGCAGTTTTCTTGAACGGAAACATCGGTTGAAGATAATCTTTCAACGGTACTTCTAATTTTCTCCATTTTAAATTTGAGTTTGTAAATTGAAATACCAATCTATAGAAAACTTGATATTTATTATTGTTGTTGTTGCTATTGTTGCTATTGTTGCTGTTGTATTTGTTATCTATCACTCTATTATTATTCTTTATGTTGTTGATACTGTGACTACAATATATATAAAACTATTCTAATAAAAACCAATTGTGTTGAAAAAGATTATTGTAATGTCTCCTCGAGTATTATAATAATAATTTCTATATATGTTTGATGATATTGGGATGGAGCTTGTTGAGAATCTGAGAGAAGATGAAAAAAAAGGAATTGAAATGTCTTACTTGTCAAATGTTTACTACTATGATTGGAGATGAGAGAGTGAAATGATAAATGCTATTTCCAATTACTATAAAACATGTTCAACCTGTATATATATGATATGGTTTGATGTTTCAATCTATATATTTATCCTATCGGAGTTGATAAAGGGTAAGTGTCTGAATAAGGATATCTATGCTATGTATAGATATTTTATCAAGTTGATGAATTTTTATTCCAAAAGCAACACACACAACCACGCATAAACAAGCAGAAAAAAACAAGATAGAAAAAAAAAAAAAAAAAAAAGTTTAATATTTTATATATAAAACCCACATATGCACATACTACTCTCTAAACTCTAAAAGGATAAAATAGAATGCCAATTATGCATACACAACCAAAAGTCATAAGCTCATATACCTTTTTTGCTATTCTGTTTATTCCTTTTATTTTCTAGGTCGGGATAATTACATATAAATCAATATTATTAATAAACTAGCATACCAACAGGAGTAAGAGTAGTAACAGTAGGAGTAGTAGAATTATAGAATAGGAAAAGCCACCACAACACTATTATCTATTTTATGTTGATATATATGATGGTAGTAAACAATAAAATAATCACAAGATATTATTTTTGGGGTAGAATAGAAATGAGCAGAACAGAGTAATTAAACACCAACATCATCATCATCATCACCATCAACTATTATTACAATATTATTATCATACACCCACTTTCACCCCATTTTCACACACAAAACAAAAGGGGATGGTGTGGTGGTGTATCGTTTTGATCCGGATTTTAATATGGTATGATACCTACCCGAGATAATAGAGAATGGGGTGAAAAAAAAAAAACCATTTTTTATATCAATTTCATTTATATATATATAATTATATAATTATATAATTATAGAATAGAATATTTATTTTTATGATAGAAAACTATTATAAATATTTATTGAAAACTTTTACTAAAAGTTTAATTTATTACTTATCGTTATTTTTTTTTTTTTTTTGTAAACATCCAATTGAGAAATATATATTTTAAGAAAAAGATGAACGGATACCAAATTAATTAATGAGATTGCAAACAAATACCAATACAATAAAGGGTATTAAAAGATGCTATTGTCATATAGTTTTTTAATTTTAAATTTCCATATTCACCACTTTTAACTATACAAGATAATCTTATAAAACATGGAAAAATGATAAAAGGTAAATTAATAAAAACATTATTTTTCATAGTAGATATAAAAAACAACATTATATAAGACCTATATATATAAATTTTTAATTAGAATAGTTATATTATTTATATAAAGGGGAATAGATATAATTATTATAGACATAAGATGACAAATAAATTAATTAATTTTTGAACAAACACAATGAAGTCAGGGAAACGGAAATTTAAATTTAATTTAAAAAACATTATACTTACAATATAAAACAAGTATTATAAATATAAAAAGAACCTTTTTTCCCAAATACCATTGGAGTTGATAAAGAACCACCTCTTTTGTCATCCTCAACATCCATTAATAAATTACTTGATATACTCATCACCACCAATAGAAAGCATGGGACACCATAAATAAATGCATGCAATGATACCACAGAGGTCGAGAAAAAGTATCCTGTAAAAGAAAGTAATCCATAAGAGAGCACTATTGATAATTCGGGCATAAATAATCTTTTTTTGAACCTAATGGGGGGCATATTGTAAAATACACTAACAAATAATAAATGAAAAACGATATAGAGGGCAAGCATTTGTTTCCAAAATGAAAAGTGAAAAAAGATTTTACAAAACAATAAAACAATGAGCACTGAAGCACCATAAATATAAGTGAAAATATCGTCTCTATTTAGACCATAATCAAACATTACTCTGTCTTTGGAAGTCTCGGCAATATCAACATTACTCTCTGAGTCGCATAGAGAATTTAAAATGACTGAAAAAGTGTATATCAACTGAACTAGAAAATATATATTTACAAAACTTGTACTGAGAACTCCGATCTCTTTATAACCAAATAAAATACCGACAGATAATGTGGTGAAGGGCATAATACCACTCTTGAATCTAAGCCCATAGAAAATGCCTACTAGTTTATTTTTTTGAATCATAATTTTTTATATAAAATTATATAAAAACGTTTTTTTTTCTTGCTTTGCTTTGTCTTTATTTCCATATGGATGGAAAGTAGGGAAAATTATTATTTTTAAAACATAAAATGCCATTTTTATATTTCATGCCAACAGTGATCTTTCTACCCATTGGTGGAAATAGAATTTTTTAAAAATGACGTAAATTATCCCAAAACACACTAGAATGGTGGTTTTGTTTATTTTTGAAAAAATACTACTAGTGTTTCTTTTGCCATCTTTAGTTTTAATCTGTTTCAACACACCACACATGTCTGTAAAAACAAAAAACACAATGGTGTTTTGCTGAAGCCACAGTAACCACACCATCTTCATCTAAACAATAATGTATTTTTATACATTTACCAAACACTACCTGGTTTAGTGGTAGACATATTCTACTAGTTTTTACTCTTATGTCTTTGCCTCACTAAGACAGAGCAATGTAATGAGATTGTAAATTTCTTTATCACCAAAAATAGCTCACTCTCCATTGTACACTTCAATGTCTTTTGTTTATTTGTATATATTTTTTGATAAATTAACAAATCTATATGATTGGAGGTTTTAACAATAACCTATTTTAATCGTCATCTAGATGTTCTACAAATAACTTTTTATTGTTTTAAAAATTTTAAAATATTTATTTAAAAATACTTTTCACTTTTCTAGAAGGTCATATTTTTTTGTATGATTTTTTCTGAGTAATATAAATTATTATTTTATAAATCGATATCATACTTTACAATATCATCATTAATTTTTTAAAAGTGTATATATATAATTATTGTTTTCACAATATGTGAGAGTTTATTAATTATTTAAAAAATCCTTTTGAAATAGGATTAGGAGGATTTTGTTGAGAATTCTCTTCTCTACTATTAATTTGTTGTTGAGATTTAATAAATTCTGGAATTGGATATCTTTGTAAATTTGTTGATGATTGTTGTTTAGTGGGTCCTATTTTATTTCTTGGTGGTGGTATTGGTGTTGGATTTGAAGTGGTTGTTGTAGTGGTGGTGGTATTGGCTGAAGAAGAAATAAGTGTTGGTGATATATTGTTTGAGTGACCCCCATCATTTTCTTGGGGTACGACAGATGGTGGCGAAAAATTGGATGAATGAATATGAATATGATGAGATAATGTTGGTGGTGGTGGAAGGTTGGGTTTAATGGTCTTTTTGATCATATTTGGGGGCGGTGTATTTTGTGATGAAGATTGGGGACTAGGTTGTATAGTTGATAGATGTTGATATAATTGTTGCTGTACTTGTTGATGATTATTATTCACTTGTAATAAAGACATTCTTTGGGGTGGAAGCGGTGATGATGACCCCGGTGTGGGTGTATTACTATTTGTGGTATTGTTACCATTATTACTACTATCTTTATTACTACCTCGGGGTGTAATATTTAATGGTGATGAGTTTTGTGAACTATTATTACTATTTAAATAACTAAAATTAATATTTGGTGACGATGGTGAATTTTTAAGCTGAGGTCTAATTGGCGATGAAACATTATATGGTGGAGTTAATTTATCTGGTGGTGAAATATTAATGTTTTGAATTAAAGGTGGAGGTGGTAAAAAGATTGGTAAAGAGTTACTTGATAATCTAGTAGTTAGATTTGGGTGATTATTTATATTTGTGGCATCCATAGGTGGGACAATGGGTATGGGCAAAGTAGCGACATTGGACGTGGTGCTTGGTTGTTGTGATAATATTTTAGATTCGATGTCACCCATTTGCAAAGGACAACACTCTTGTAATTGTTGAAAACTTTCTATCAATAGTTTTATAAATGATTTTTCTTTCTCAATATTTGTCAAATAGAGTTCAGTGTTTGTACAACGCAAAAATGAAGGAGCAAAGACCATTCCTGTATTATCTAAATTCATTTTACTCTCCACTACGTTTTCTGGAAGAATTAATTCATGTAAAAATGTTACAATATATGTTATTATTTTTTGATTAATTGTTGGCAACTGTTTAAACCACCCAACCAATTCCTCCGATGATTCACAATTGATTGCTCTGTCATAAAATGAATCTGGTATTAATGGGGATGGCATATCTCTTAACCAAAGCTTTAATAATGATGCCAAAGGATGAACACTCATGTCACTAGGAATATTATAATCACCTTCATTGATTTGTTTCTTTAATGCCAAAATTTCATTTCCATGACCGGGTATTCTAAAAATACCCTCTGCCTTCATTCCATCATATGACTTGATAAGATTTACCAATAGTACTAGAATATAAGGTATTTCCAGAGTAGGGTATTTTGCCTTTTGTTTTTCCATAACATCGGCCATTGAAACCCCAAATACTGAATTTGGATGATTGGATGATGTCAGATCTTCTTTACTAGTGCCACCACTACTACTGGCATTGTTATTGCTACTATTACCAACACCATGTATAAAACTACCACCTATCTTTAGGGCTGACATTGTTTGTCTCCAACCTTTTTTCTTTTTCTCTTTCTCACCTGCTTCAAAAGTAAATTCTGGAGTTGTTACATTGATTGATTTGTTGAAATTGACAAAATTCATAATATCATGTTTGGTATCGATTGCATTGACACTATCCTCTGACTCTTTTAAACATAATGTATACTTTTGAGGAATTGATTGAAATTCAGTTAAATACTTCTTTAAATTTGTTTTCATTCTTTGCATTCTAATTGTTTCTAGTCTTTGAATATCATTTTGAATTTTTGGTAATTTGTCAATATGAAAGTTGATGTGATAATTGTTTGCAATATTAATTTGTGATTTATATTCTTCTTCCGCTATATTTATCTTATTGGGATCACTTTCCGGATCCTTAAAAATTGAATCATAATTTGATTTTGCCATTCTTAAATTTTCAAAAACTACCTTTCTTTCTTTAGCTAAATTAAATCCATCTGATATAAACTGATAAAAACAAAAAGTTGTTAATCTCTGGAACCACTATTATCAACAACAAGAACAATGCTTATACATACTGATTTTTGTTCAGATTTAAAATCCTTTAAAAATGAATTGAGTGGTTCATTTATATCTATATTTATCTTTTGAACTGATTGAAGTATATGTGATGAAAACTGATTCATACTCTCCAACATTACAGAAAAAGCCTCACTAATTCCACCCGATGTTGAAAGAGCTGGTTGGGATTTAACAAGCTTTTGTAAATTCTTGGCATAATCCTCCTCGATTTGTGCTCTTTTTTCTAAAAATTTTTTAATAATTGTAGAGTCTTGTAAACCCTTTTCAATTTCATCACAGATTAAATCTGTTTCATTCTTTGTATTTTGTTAAATAATAAAAAGTCATGGTGTTTTCATGTTGTTCAAAATAGATTTGTTTATTATTGAAATTAGTAATTTAGGATAATTGGAAAATAAAAATTTAAAAAAAAAGCTTACATTTAAAGGCAACTTTACTGTTCCAACAAACATTGTTTATAAACAATTACTAAATATATAAATGCTTATATATTTATGTATATATTTTTTATGTTACTAATTATTACTATCTATTAAATGATGTTGGTTGAGAGAGTGAACAACCGATTATTAAAACACTGCCAAACAACAACAATAATTAGTATTTTTAATTATTATTATTTTATTAATAACAATAAACACACTATTCATACAAACACACTCTCACACACCCTCTCTAAATAATTATATTTATTATATTGCACACTCTCACACAATTGATAGAGATAGAGTTTTTTGTTTTTTTTTTTTCTTTTTTTTTTTTGTTGAGTTTGAATTTGTATGTGAGTGGGGTGGTGATTGAATGTTTTTTTTTTCCTTTTTTTTGAATGAATAAAAGAGTGTTTGGGTGTGTATGATATTTAAATATCAATTGTATATCTGATATTGTATGTGTAGTATTAAATTTATTTTATACTCTGGGACTTTTCGCCCGGTACGATATAAATGCCTCTATTTTTATAAAAATAAATTACAGAGTGAGTTTATGGTTGAGTGTGAAACTAATTTATGGTTTAAGAAATAGATTTATGATGTTGTTTGTTGAGATGATATGATACTATAAGGGTGTATGAATCTTGTATGAATTGGGGTGATGGAAGAGTATTTTGAGTGTAGAGTATATAGAGTATTTATATTAAATCAATCTATATTTTTAAAAAGAGAAAAAACAAATAATAAAGTGTATTTATAGCTATATCTAATTCTTAATTTAATATTAATATACTTTGAATTTGGTTTTTTCTTATTTTTTTTATTTTTTTTGATTAAAAAAAAAATCAAATGAAATTTAGATATTTCCACCCATTTTTTTACCTCAAAAAAAACTTCCAATAGAGGGTTGCAATTTGGAAGGGGTTGAGCTGGTATTAAAAACCTTTAGATTAAGGAGAGAAAAAACTAATCAAATATTTGTAATACAATTAAAAATTCTCTTCCAAATTTGAATAGGAATTTATGAGTTTATATAATACATTTCTTTTACAAATGTGAAAACAAAGCAAAGGGAAGAGAGAGAGAGAAACAGAGAAACATTCAAGGTTTTATTCAGTTTTCTTTGATATCAGTTGATTTCTCTAAATCGATAAGAAATCAATATATTTGGTAATCTGTCAACACTCAAAACTTGGTTTTGCTTTTAATTCTTAAATTAAAATTCAGCAAACAAAAAAG
Organism: Polysphondylium violaceum; assembly: GCA_000277445.1. NCBI lineage: Eukaryota > Evosea > Eumycetozoa > Dictyosteliales > Dictyosteliaceae > Polysphondylium > Polysphondylium violaceum. The sequence continues at coordinate 37,987 of AJWJ01000175.1, forward strand.
TTATATTTTTTTCAAACTTTAATTTTCATAGAATTGAGTATATGTCCAGGTGGACGAAATTTTTTATGAATTTTACTTTTTTCAAAAAATACAGATTTATGAGTTTCAAACGAATGTTTCTTTGTTTAAAAAGTATAAATACTCAAGCGACCATTGGTTTTAATTAATAATAAACAATTTGTGTTTTTTATTTCACTTCCTATATCCACATATAATCATCACATTTGTTTTGAACTTCTCGATTATCTCTGAGTCTTGTTCTCACTTCTATTTTTACAACTCCTGCACACTACAAAACACCCACACACACACCGCATACAAACTACATTTACTTATTTCTACACATACATATATACATACACACTCCTTTATTTCCAAGCTTCAACACTACTTTTTTTTTTTTTTTTTGTTTTTCTTTTTTTTTTTTTTGTTGCAAATTTTTTTAAAAATTTTCGTGTGAGACTTTGGTTGAACAAATTCAATTGCTATTTTTTTTTCTAGTTTTAACTTTTTTATATATATATTAAACAAAAGGTAAAGGTTTATCAATAAATCAACAACAGAACATATTTGCATGTCATATAGTTTGATTGTTTTGACGCTGAGGGGAAGGGATGATAGTCAGTCATAATAGTAATAGTAATAGTAACAACAACAACAACAACAACAACAACAACAAGAAAGAGAGACAAAAGAAAACCTACTACAAAGATCATATACTGGAGAGACAGATATCAAAAGAATCTATTTACTATTACCTATCATCTACATCAAGATTTACTAGCCTCTCAGATATCCACATTAGTTTTACACACACACACATATTTATATTCTCCCTCTAGAATACATCTTTGTCTATTTGTGTTTTTATTTTTATTACTATTTTTATTTAGATTATCTACATAATGGATAGTAATAATATATTATGCTATTAGAGAAAACCCTCCACCAACACACACAAGTTTCTCTCTCTTTCTCCCTCTGAAGAGGCGATATAAAAAAAGTGCAACAAAAAAAAAAAAAAAAAAAAAGAAAATAATATTATTATGCAACATCATCATTTCTTAATAGAGTATTTTTATTAAATATTTCTTTATAGAAAAAAACTTTACAAAAGGTTAAACATTTATTTTTGTGTGTATGTGCATGTTTGCATGTGTGTGTGTATGACAACGTATACACATTTCTCTCTTTCTTTTCAGAGATCTTTTTGTTTTTTTTTTTTTCTAAAATTTTTTTTAATTTTTTTCAAACTGTATCTTTTTTTTTAAAAAAAAACTCTAATATATTAAATTTACTAACACTCTACAATTTACACTTTTATAAAACAATATTATATACACCACATTAAACAGATAAACAATGAATCCAGATTAGTATGTATAGTTTTATATAACAATAGAAAAAAAAAAAAAAAAAAAAAAGAACATGTATTAACAACGAATTTCTCTTTTTCTCTATAATTACAGTCATTACTTATTTAAATTATTACTTATTGGTGACAGTGGTGTCGGTAAAAGTTGTCTTTTATTAAGATTTGCTGTATGTAGATAATAATATCATTATTTAAACATGATACCATGTTATTAACATTTATAATTCAATAATAATATTAATAATAACATCAATGTAATAATATCAATCAACAACAACAACAACGCCAACAACAATTACATAATAATAATGATCAAAAACAGGATGATACATACTCTGAAAGTTTTATCTCTACTATTGGTGTTGATTTTAAGATTAGAACCATTGACTTAAATGGAAAGACCATTAAATTACAAATTGTAATATTAGATTATTCATTACAGATAAATATAATTCATCAATACTAATTAGCATTAAATAATAATAACAATAATTATAATACTGATGATATATAGTGGGATACTGCAGGTCAAGAACGTTTCAGAACTATTACTAGTAGTTATTATCGTGGTGCCCATGGTATCATTGTAGTTTATGATGTTACAGATAAATTAACTTTTGAAAATGTTAGACAATGGTTACAAGAAATTGATAGATTTGCTAGTGAACACGTCAATAAGCTTTTAGTTGGTAACAAGAGTGATCTTGTCGCTAAAAAAGTTGTTGATTATAATACTGCTAAAGCTTTTGCTGACTCACTCCAAATCCCATTCCTCGAAACTTCTGCCAAGCAATCTACCAATGTAGAACAAGCTTTTATGACTATGGCTACTGAAATTAAAAATAGGTTTGTATTGTCTTGCTATTATTCATTCTCACACTATTATTATTATTATTATTATTTTTAAACTCATTTTATTAACAAATCAATAAAATTCAAATATAATAGATTAACTGCTTCTCAACCATCCGCTGTTCCAGATCGTAACAAAGTCGTTCCAGGTTCATCTGCTCCAATTTCTCCTAAATCATCATGTTGTTAAGCTATAGCAAAAGAACAAAACTAAATATATTAAATATTGTTTGTACAAACACACTTTTTCCTTTTTTTTATAATAAATTCAACCCTATTCCCTAAATCCTTCTCAATTTTGTTGTTGATATATTCACATATCAATGAGAAAAAAAAAAAAAAAACTTTTACGTTTATTTACACAATCAAATCAAAAAATATTTATTTATAAAAATCTAATCTCTCACTTCACCACCACCAACACATCTAGATATTTTATAAAACTTACAGTTTATTACACAAACCAACACTAAAAAGATCTTGTCAAAGATAATCAACAAAAAAACGCGCCCACTCAAATGAATATCAAATTTTTTTTTCGAAAATTTTTATTCTAAAACTTTTTTTTGAAAATTTTTCAACCTTTGGTTTGGGTGTGTATTTTTTTGATCCAATTTTAGATTTTTTTTTCAATATTTAATAGTTTTTTTTCTTACCTAATAAGATCATTCAACACACACTACAAAAACAACATAAAGATACAAGTATATCTATTTGTATTCATTAATTGTACCATTATTTATTTTATTAGGTATTTATCTTCTTTTTATATATTTTTTATCTTTTTCAGTCCTTGTAAACCAATCAAGATATTTGTATATTTATGAAAGTGTGCCTTTTACAACAACAAAAATCTTTTTATATATCCTTTATTATAATAATATAATGTGATCATTGTTGACCTATTTTCGATATTGATAGATGGGTCTATTGTAAATAATATATATTATAAAGATATTGATTTTAAACCAAGATTTGAGGGATGCAGCAAACATTTTGAAAAAATAACCGCCGTTTATATCTTCCTTATTTTTTTTGAAAATTTCACCTATTTTTTACACTATGGACAAAAGACCCACACAAAACTACCACTCACTGTGTCCATCCATCATCGTTTATAGTATTTTTTTTT
>AJWJ01000176.1:0-41260 GCA_000277445.1 Polysphondylium violaceum
TCGTTTTTTCAAAGAGAACATTCCGTGGTCAGGTTGGCAAGATGAGATTAGCAATCTATACTTCCTAGGATTCAGGAACGTAATAGAGAAATTAATAAAAGCTTGTCCCCAATGCCAAAGTGCCGAATTGAAACTGTGAAATAAGGTTTTTTATCCAATTCCATCCAGATCCTCCGTGGAAAGACATCTCGCTGGATTATAATATATTAAGCTATCAAAGTCCGACGAAGAGATAATTTACTTGTAAATTATTTGATTGTGGCCATGTACATCCAATTTGGGGTTCCTTGGAATATCATTTGCAAAACAGGATCAGATTCAATATTTAAGAGTCCTCTGGAAGACGATAGACAATTTTGGTTCAACCAGGCCGTGCGCAAGTCGAAGATCAAACCGAAAGAACCTACAGAACGATCAAGGAACAAATTATCAAAGAACAACAGAAAGAAATGGTATAGTAAAATATTATAGATGCAATGGTTAACACCTCAACTGGTAAGTCGCCATTTGAAATTGTTTATTGTTGCTTTTTGTTTAAGATTATCATTTTCAGTTGTTACTATTATTTCTTTAAACATCTTGATATGGTGCAACTGCAGATCCGTCATTGGTGATGATCCGTCACAAACAATGAATGTATATATAACTCTATGCTGTTGTTTGTTGTGTGGGTATCTATAAATGATAGTAATTGCAAGAACTAAAAAGTATGGTGCAATACATACTTTTTAGTTCTCTTCAGATAATCTCATCTTTAAACTATGAGATCTCTATTTCCTGTATCCATCATTTTAATTAATATCTCCAGAGTGATTCTTGAATATTTTTGTCTCTGACTTGAGTGATAGGGAGGTCAATATCTTAAGTATCTGTTAATTAATTCTATCAATTTGTTTCTATTATTTATATATTGATTAAAATTTTCTTTCTATGTTTGTTTTTGATTTCGTTTTCTTTGAATTTTTACACCATCCTGCCCCGCGTTTCATCTTCATCATCATGATCATAATCATCATAATCGTCATTATCTTCTAATTCCTATCCTACAATTTCCCCTCCTCTTTCTCTTCACTACCATTATAATGGAAACTATATAGAATGTAAATATGAATAAAAGAGCAACATTTTTTCATTTAAATCAATTCTCTCTAGTTTTAGACCCTCGGGAAAGAAAATAGTACCAATCATATAAAGAAACCAGCAGATCTAATATAATAAAAATGGAAAGTTTGATCTTTGAGAGATTCAATCAATGACCTTTAACCATATTTAAAAATTTAGCTCAGCAGTGGACATTTGAACCATTTTGGAAACTCTAATAACTGTACAAATGATTTTAGTCAAACAATTGCTTCAAAACATGAAATTCACGGTATCTAACTTATTGAATTGGTACATCATTGTACAGATGGGTCAATAAGTTAGATATAGTGAATTTCATCTCAGAGTTGGTGTAGAGAAAAACATACCATAAACTATGAAGTTCTTTCAGAACTTCTCAAACATGTTAATTATTATATTTAATATTATTCATACTAAAGTAATATATATATAAGGATGGACCGTTCACCAAATAAAATTCTAAATTAAAGAGATGGATTTGGTGTATCATTCATTGGGTAATAATCTTTTGTTAAATTCAACAGATTAACCTTAATGAATTGAATTATTTTGTTATCGGGTATGATTACATCTTATAAACAAACACTAATATTATGCAAATGATTTATTTAATAAAAATCGTAAATTTGAATAATGGAAACATGATCCATTTCATCAATATATCTAATAAATGGAATTAAACTTTGAATTAAAACATCTACGGATATTTGTTGAGGTAATTTTTCTTTACAAGTTGGAGGGAAAAGGTTATAAGAAAAATTAACTTTGGCATCTTCACCAAATAACTCTAATTTCTTTAAAGTAGATTGTAAATGATTTGTATGAGTTTCCAATTTTACTTGAATAGAAACATTATTTGAAATTGAAAGGATAGTCGTAAGAGGAGATTTTCTTGCCAAATTTAATAGAACATCGGTAAAGAGTTTAAATGTTGGAATCTGTAAAGTAAAAAGACCATGACCGAGAGATTTAACATTTTGAATTCTTGGATCTATTTGACTCCAATTTGATTGGTATGGCGAGAGGACCAATAACTTTTCATGTAATCCAGCTGCATCATATTGTTCACCAACAAACTTTCTCAATGGAAAAGCCATTAACCACATTTGACCCATAATTAAACTCATGACAACACCAGGTACCAAATCAGTAATAAAACCTTGATCACCCAAAGCTTGCATAATACCAGTCTTTTGAGAAACTTTACCAAACTCTTTAAACAACACTTCAAAATATGATTTCAAGACAGAAATAAATGGGAATCTATACCAAGGAGTGTGATTCATAAATTCACCAAATACTTGAACCATTTCAACCTGCATCCACTCGGGGAGTTTATAATGATTTAAAGCATCTCTTCCAGCATGATAACTACCATCAATAAAACCTTGTTCAGATAAAAGCTTTGACAATTTGTTTCCATTGGTTTTAAATTTATAAAGATTCTTTGTATCTGGTATTTCTCTGTATTCAATTTCATAAATTGTTTCACCAGCTCTAAATTTAGCTAAACTATGATTTGTTGGTTTAATGTCAGACATATTCAATGTACCATTTTCCAACACTACAACTTGATTTGCTTCATCAGTGATATCTGTAATGACACTGTTAAAAAGACCAGTCATTGAATTGTGAATATGTTTAGCTGAAACTACACACATTACATTTTTTAATTCAATAGATTTACCTTTATAACTTTTAATTGGACACAAGGTATCCAAAACTTCTAATATAGGTTTTGATAATTGCTTTACATTTGATTTACCACCATTATTACCATTGTTGTTGTTATTTAAATCGTTTTTCTTTCTAGCCTCTTGAGATTTTGACCAAATTGAAACCAAATCATCTAACCCAACCCAACCTGCCATCATCACTTGAGTTGAAGTAAATTGAATACTCTTTGAACTTAATATAGCACTTGCAGCTCTATTCCATGGAGAACCAACTGTTTTCATTAAATCAATATGGGGTACTTGTTTTTCTTTTCTAATATCACCAAATGCCTCTTTTAATTCTTTCCAAGAATCTTTATCCAATTTATCAGCAACCCATTGGGTAAATGCTTCAATACTAGGTTGTGATGGTAAAATACCCAAGATTAGCTCACTACCTCTGGATGGTATACCTATATTTCTAATAACTTGAGGAATATCCCAAAATTCGGGAATATCACGAAGCATAAGACCGAATTCTTGTCTAATTTCATTGAGTTGAGACTCATCACGCAAAGATTTTGTCAATTGATCTTGAGGACGAGATTCTGTAGATTGGACCTCTGCTTGAATTTCATCTTTAAGGCCAATAAGTTGATCTATAATACCAACAATAGCAGTCTCCACGAGACTACTTGCATTCTTTTTACTTCTGGCTCTAAGAATATCAATCAATAAAAACAATTCATCGGGTATAAGGTTTACAGCTGTATTAATTTTGGGTATAGCGGCCTCGGCATATGGCTCAAATCTTTCCAACATTATCAACATTGGATTGACATAACTTTCAAGAATAAGTTCAACAGCATTTGAAAGACCTGGTATATTTGTTGGTATAAGTTGTTTGGCTGCATTTGAAAGCCCAACTTGAATTTTTGGTAACATTATTCTTAAATTCTTTAATATATCTTTGATCACCTTTAAAGAAATATGTGGTACTTGATTGAGTAAATTATTAATACGAGATTCAACTGTAATAATTGGTGGTTGTTGTGCTTGTAATTGGTCATCTTGGTCATCTGTACTGATTTCATTATCATCAAAAGGAGTTTTTCTAAAACACATCATAATATCAACGGTTGGATCATTTGGTTGCATTTCATAAACCATAGTATCACGGAAACCAACAGACTCAATAATTAATCTCCAATCAGATAATGATCTAAAACCACGAATTTCATCTCTTTCTAATGGAGCAGAAATACCAGTTAAAGCATTAAATACCATATGAGCACAATCTAGCATTGGTATTAATTTACGATCTTTATCCAAATCATGTTCACGAGTGATAAAACAACCACCTGGTCTTAAAATTCTATAAACACTCTCGAGGAATTGAATTATTTGTTTTGGTGGTAAATGATGTAAACCTTGATTTAAAGTGACTAAATCAACACTACTGTCTGGTATTTCCTTAAATTCTCTACCATTCTTTTTAATATGATTATAATCAATTTTAATAGGTATACCAAGTAGATGCTTATCGATTGTACCTCTTTCCAATGATGCACCAATATCAGTTTCATCAGGATCACTGTCATGAACTATCCATGTTTTACCTCTAATTTGTAATGCATTTCTTAATGGTGATATTAATTTACCATAATCACCAATTGACACAAAATTATTAATTTTACCAACTTTACCCAAATGTGATAATATTGAAACTGTTTCTCTTACCAATTCTCTTTTTTGTTCAGCCAACTGTTTAACTAAATTCCAAACCTAAAATATATATATATTAATATATATAAAATAAAAATTTATATTATTATTAATAATATAAAACATACTTGCATAATACCAGATAAAGGAGTATTTTGTTGAGAATTTAAAGTTTCAATTATTTTCATATAAATTGCATTATCATCCTTTAATCTTGAATCCCAAATAGCAGTATTAATAATTCTCATTAAAGAATTATTATTTGCAAGTGATAGAAATTCAACCAAAAAAGTTTCAATAAAAGTTTGTCTTTGTTTTGGATCTTTCATTAAATTTCTAAAAGAATTTGATCTATGAATTTCAGTTTTGTCAATTAAATTGTTTATCATTTCTTTTTTTTGATTTAATGATTCTTGGTCATCAACAATTGGATAAATATTTGAACTTGGTTTTGGTGGATTTAAAACATTGGCCATTGGATAATGAGCAGTACCTTCATCATTATCATCTAAACCATAATGATTCCACCATTGATTTGTAAATCTATTATTTGGATCAAATTTACTCTTTTCCAATTTAAAATTTTCAAAACCTGGATAAGCTTCATGTAATTGTTTTTTTGTATAATGATGTCTATAGGGTAAATAAAATGTACCACCTTCTTGAAGAGTAATATTGATAAATTTGTTTTGATAAGATCTCAACAAATGATCTCCCTCTGCTGTTCTTCTAATTCTAAAATAAAATACAAATGCATATGAACCATCTGGATGTGTTGAATATGGTAAAGCAGTATCTTTATCTTGATGAACATATCTAATGGTGATATTTAAAAGAGTGATAAACTTTTCCTTATTTAATTGATTTATAACTAATTGACGAACCTCTGTGATCCAATTATTAAAATTTTCCTTTGGTACAAAGTATTCTTGAAGAATAAAAGTATCATCAATTAATAACCATGGTGAATATAATTGAGCCAATGGTTTGGCAGATTCAAATAATAAAAGATTCGAATCATTTACTTCACTCCAATCCATTGCAACACCAGTTGAATGTTCAATTGCAAATCTAACTTCTCTCAATGGACCAGCAAACCATTTATAAATGGTACGACTAGCCATTGACATTTCCTTAGGTTTTGCTGGTAAATTACTGACAGTTGGTGTTTCTGATGTTCTTTTAAATAAATAGATATCGGCCACATCAAAATTTGTAATATCAACACGTGCCAATTTAATTTCAATTTCATCATTTTTCATTGCCTCTACCATTGGCTCATAAACAAAAGGTACATCTTGTAATGGTATCATTATGGTATCCATTGATAAAGGATAATTCTTTTTAACTTTCAATACAACTTGATAAATAATACCAAATAAACCATAGCCACCAATACAAAGTGAAAATAATTTACGTGATTCCTCAACACTTGAATCCCTTGAACATTCAATCACTTGACCATCTGATTTAATTAATAAAAAACTTTTAACAGACTCGACCAATGTGTGATCAGTAGTAATACCATGACCATTTACAGATAAGGTACCACCAACAGAGAATGAACAATAGGATTGTAATGTTCTAGGTGCTCTGGCAAATTGATTTAAATATAAAATTAAATCTGACCACAATGCACCTGTTCCTACTGTAATTTCATCACCATCATGTCTATACTCCATATGATTAATATATTTCATATCAATAACAATACCATTTGTATTTAATGTATGACCACCCATAGAATGTTTGGTACCACGCACACTAACTGGTAAATTTAATTTATCTGCAACTTGCAAAACATTTTGAATATCTTGAATACTTCTAACTTGATTTAATGAATAAACTTTGGTTGCATTTAATCTTGATACATCATCCAATACAATATTCCCTCCACTAGTAATGTGATCTGGCCAACAATCGGTTCCTCTATCATGATAAATATCATCAAATAAACATTCTTCTTCTTTTTTTTCTTTTTCCTCTTTTTTTTCTTCTTCTTTTTTATTATCCTCTTTCATTTCCTCTGATTGAGAGATACTATCTATGGAAATCATTTTATTTTACATCAAATATGAATATGAGTAAAAAAAGAGTGAGGAAGTTTTTTTGATCAAACAAATCTTTTTTTTTTAAAAAAAAAAAATCTTTAAATACAAAATCCCAATGAGGGTGAATTTTCAAATGAGAAATTTTAAAGAAATGACGTGGGAAAGATTCCAAGATGGATCGGGATTGAAGTTAACACCAATAATAATTATGTCAATTTGATTTTTTTAAAAATTTTATATTCATTGAATTTATTAAAAATGACACATTAATTATATATATAAACAGATGAATGACGATGGTGATGAATGATAAATAAATATACAATGAAATTTATAAATATTAACCATTTAAACCTTCAGCGTTTGCAATATTAAATAGAAAAGTACTCATACCATTGGGTAACTTTCTAGATTCTAAACTTTCAAGAGTAATTTTACCATCATCCTCTTTTAAAGATTCCAATTTTGAAAGTAATTCTTTCATTTTCATATTTAAACCCTTGATTAATGCTTGATCACTAACTTCATCATTATCCAATGATTCCAACATAAATCTTAATAAATCTTTATGAAATGATCCTAAAACAAATTGATCTTTTGAATATGATGATATAGATACTTCTTTTGAACTTACTATAGTAAATTGTGAATAATATGTTATTGATTAATATAAAGTATTATTACTCTTTAATTAAATAAATAATAATTACAATCAATTAAAATATCATATAAATCATCTCTTGATTTAATAGAAGGATCAACAAAACCAGCACAATAGATACCAGTTGATTGTAAATCTTTAATTTCAAGGTCATTAATTGAAACATAGGGACGTAAAATATTCCAATTTTGTCTATGAAATACAAAAAGAGGTAAAGCACGAATCACCTTTAAAAGAGAAATCAACTTTTCAGAATAAACAACCACTCTCTTTTTCATTGCCATTGCAGACCAAATTAAAATGATTTCTTCACCAAACAAACGAATGACATCCTTAATACTAGTTGCAAGATATGATCTTCTAACATCAAAACTAGAGTCAACAAATTTACCCAAAGCACCAACATCAAATTGACCTCTATTAATGACTCTTAATTGACATTCAAGTAATTTACTACAATCACCCAATGCCAAATAAACATTTGATAATATTGAAGCCAATGATGAATATTTCTCTGGATTGAAATGATTTCTAGTGATACAAATTGAAAATGCTGCTACTCTTTTAAGACTCTCTGGTATTGTACCACTACTGTGATCTATAGAGGTTGTATGTATATAAATCCATGTATTTTTATATTTGCTAAAACTAAAGTTTAATGATATCTTTTCCTTTTCCAATGATGTTTTATTTAATAAAACTTGACGTAGTTGATCATTAATGCTTGGAAAACACCATGTAAGTAATACATCTGAATTCAAGTCTTTTTCAAAGATTGAGATTGAATCTTCCAATGATATATCAACCAATGTTGTCATTTTTTACTACCAACAAATCTACTTTTACAATAATATCACAAATATATAAATGTTTGCTGATCAAATGTGAATAAAAAAAAAAAAAAAAAAAAAAAAAAAAAAAATAACTTTTAAAAAAAATTGAAAAATCTCACTCTTTTTCAAAAACTCTCATTTCATTTATTGTGTGTACAATGAATGGTAATAATAACAACAATATTCATTATACAGTATTACAAGATAATGAATTTATAAAAATCCTTAGTTTATTGTCAAAAGACACAATAGTCCAATCACTCAAATCAATTAAAAACATATATAATATAATAGTAGATGATCATCACCACATTGACAAAGTACCCAAACAAAAGTTATTACATTTACTCAATGAATGTATTTCATTTTCATCTATAGATGAACTAATAGCTAGTTTTCAAGAGATACCCGATCAATTAAAGTTCTTTTTCAAGCTTTTAAATCTATTGGATTCACCAAGACAATTAAATTATCACCCCTATATGATAAATTTCAATGAAAACATTTACAACACTCACACATATCAAGAAGCTACCTCAATTGTTTCACAATTTACAAAAGATGATACCCAAGAAATACATCAAGCCATTAGAGATTCAAATGAAAAGTTTCATTTCTTTCAATTACTAGCTTCTTTTTTTAAGTTTAAAGGTGCTAATTTCTGTTTAGATAAACTAGATTTCGAATGTTTAAAACAACTTTGCAAATGTTTAGATATATCAATTACAAATTTAAGACATAGCAACAATAATAATAATCAAAATTGTAACAATAGTAATAGTAATATAGATACTTTAAAATACTTAATCAAAGAAGAACTCGTTTATAGAGGAACAGAATCATTTTTAAAAAATTTAAATAGCTCAAACATTAAAATGATGGCTGATAATTTAAAGATAAACAAGGTTGGTAAAAAAGAAATAATAATAGATCAAATTATGAATTTGATATTTGTTTGTCCACCTTTAGATTTATTACAAGCTGCCGCTGAAGAAAATGATGAAAACGCTCATTCAACAACAACAACACCAGAAGATAGTAGTAGTACTTTTAAAAAGAGAAACGATAGTGGGAGTAAAAGAAAATTACGCTCAACAAATATATCCTATGATGGATCAGATTATGAAAGTAATGGTGGAGATGCTATAATAATATCTACAGAAGATGAATATAGTGAATATTGTCAAGAATATGGTGATGACGATGATGATGATGCTGATGTATATAGTCAATCAGATAATAATGAATATGAATATAACCAAGTCAATAGTGATATGGAAGGTTATCAATATGAAGATCTAGATAATGATGAATATGAACAACAAGATGTATATGAAGAGCAGGAACAAGAACCACATGTGTACAGGAACAAAAGAAATATATCTACATCATCATTATTTGTTAGTCATGGTAATAATGATGAAGAAGGTGAAGCATTTGAAGAAATAGTAGATGAACAAGATGATGATTATGAAGAAGAAGAATATGAAGAAGAATATGAAGAAGAATATGAAGAAGAAGATGAAAATATTATTTACGGTGGCGATGATGATGATGAAGATTCAATGATGACAAACAATCAATCAAATCCTCTAACATATATTGTAAAAGGAATATCAAAAAAGGAACTTCATGGATTATACAACTCTGCACAACTTAAAGATTATTGTAAAAAGAATGGACTCAAAACATCTGGTACTAAAAAAGATGTAATTAAAAGAATATTTGACTTTCTCGACAATGATTGTAAAATCATTGAGAAAAAGAGAAAAAAAAAGAAAAAAAGAAGACATTAATGGATATTTATTCTTATCCTCAAATAAAAATTGTACATATGATCATCAAAGTCTATTTTTTGTTATTTTTTTCGTTGATTTACACAAATCCTCTGTTTAAATATGCACCTCCCTCATAATTTATCATATTATATCAAGATCACAAACATGCGAATTTCTTGTGATCATAACGACGCTAAAAAAAATAAAAAAAAAATTGAAAAAAAAATCGATTTTTCACCACTTTCGTTTTTTTTCTTTTTTTTTTTTTTTCTTTTTTTTTACCGATTTCAACGGGGTATTAGTAGGATTGAAAAAGAGCTTATACAATAGGCTTGTACCAACATATTTGTGTTTTATCAACAAGTAAAGATGCCAACTTTCATATCAACACAACAAAACCATCTTAATAATAATCAATTTAAAAAAAAAAAACTAAAACAGATAAATAACAACAAAAATAATCAAATTAATAATAATAATAATAAAAAAACAAATAGTAATATTAAATTAAAATTACAAGAAAATGATCGAGTTGATGAGTTTGCTATTAAAATACCAAAGTCCCCTACAATTAAACCCTCTACTTTAAATTCTTCTCACACAACAACAACAACAACAACTGCCACTACTAGTTCAAAAAAATCAAACAACATTGAGAACAAGAGTTTATTAGAGGCAACTATTAAAAATCAAGCTAAACCATTATTACATAGAAATATAGCATTTATTGAAGCAGAGATTCAAGATGATTCTAAAAACTCATTAAAATCAAAATATAAACCTATCAATGATATATCATTATTCAAACAACAACAAAAAAATGGTACAACAACAGCTAAAAAACAAGTAGTCGTTGAAGATGATAATGTATTACCAGAGCCTAAAAATGTATTATTTAAACCCGATGACTTGTTATCCATTTCACAATGGAAACATGTTGGTAAAATTGGATCTGGTTTGGGAAATATAGGAAATACATGTTTCTTAAATTCAGTACTTCAATGTTTAACCTATTCAAGTCCATTAGCTAATTTTATGTTATCAGAACAACATTCTAAATCATGCACATCAAAAGTATTTTGTATGTTTTGTAGTTTAGAAAAGCATATTATTAGATCTCTTGCTTCAACTGGTAAAGTTATTATACCAAAAGAAATAACTTCAAATTTAAAAAGTATGTTGTTTTATACTATGATTGTCTTTATTAAATCTCTAACTCTTTTTGATAATAATAATAATAATAATAATAATAATAATAATAATAATAATAATAATAATAATAATAATAATAATAATAATAATAGAAATTGCACCAACATTTAGACTTGGTAGACAAGAAGATAGTCATGAATTTATTAGATTTGTTATTGAAGGATTACAAAAAGTATGTTTATCAAAATATCCAAAAGGAACCATTTCACATCGTGATTCAATGACAACAGTAATTGGTAGTATCTTTGGTGGATATTTAAGATCACAAGTTAAATGTAGTGTTTGTCAATATGAATCAAATACATTTGATCCATTTATGGACCTTAGTGTTGATCTTAATCAAGCAGATTCATTATCAAAAGCATTGGAACACTTTGTTAAATCTGAATTATTAGATGGTTCAAACAAATATAAATGTTGTAAATGTAAAAAGCTAGTCAAGGCAACAAAAAGATTAAACATTCATATATCACCACCAGTCCTGACCATTCAGTTAAAGAGATTTAGTTGGACTGGTCGTAAAGTAAACAAACCAATTCAATTTGATCCAACATTTAATCTATCACCTTATATGACCAGTACAAATAGTGATTCAATTTATGATTTATATGGTGTATTGGTTCATTATGGCTCATCCACTGATTCTGGTCATTATTATTGTTATGTTAAAAATTCAAATAATATTTGGTATGGTATGGATGATGAATCTGTGAGTCAAGTTAGTCAATCAACTGTTTTATCTCAAAAAGCATATATGTTATTTTATTCAAAAAGACCATCAAAGAATCCAATTAATTCAAATACTATTATTAGTAAAATGTTTACTAATCCATCAACTGTAGCACCAATTAAAAAGAGAAAATTGGAACAAATTCAAGACAAGATTTTAATTAATTCAAAGAAACAAAGTCAAGACACAGAAGGTGAAAAGAATGAAATATCATCAACATCACCCACTAAAAAGATTGAAAATATAGATTCCGATTCTCAAGATAAAAAAGTTGAACAAGAAATAGTTGAAAAAGTTCAAGATAAAAAAGAAGAATCAAATACAACACCAGCACCAGTAAAACTTTGGAGTGATAAAGAAGCTTTAGATATGACTCAACAAAGTAAAAAGACCAAATATGCAATTAAAGAATTAACAAAGAAATCACAAAGCACCTCAAATAGTGTGTGGTCAAAAGATTCACAATTTTCAGCACAAATAAGTCAATGGGAAGATATTGATGAAGAAACAAAATCAATTAGATCAGAATTATTTAAAGATGAATCAATTCAAGATAAACAACATCAAAAAGATGAATGGAATAGTCAATTTGATAAAGGTAGACAAAAGAAAGTTAAAGTTAAAAATTCATTGAAGCCATCATCTGTCAATCAATTTGAAAACCAATATAAAGCTTCTATTAAAGAAAAAGAAAATAGATTGAAATATGGTGATAATCAAAGAAAATTTGATAAAGTGTCTGCCACTGTTCAAATTAAAAAGAAAAAACAAAACTTTAAAGCTTTGTTGAAATCAAATGGTGGAATTAGTGGTGCCGATTTCTTTGGTGAAAAGAAACGTGGTGATAAACCAAATAATAAACCAAAGAAATTTGTTTAAATTTTATTTATAAATAATAATAATAATAATATTAATAGTATACAGTTAGAAATTTATTTTTTTAAATATACTGTATAGTCATCAGATATCTGGATTGTGTTATCTATTTTTATTTAATCACAATTTAAATATATGTTAAAATATCAGAATATTCTTTTGGAACGTTATTCACTACAAATCTACCATCATATGATAATGATGAAAATAAAAAGTTACTTGAACTCCAACTTATATTATATACACTATCTTCATGTTCTTCATATGTTTTAATTAATTGATCTTCATTTCTTTTACTAAATATTAATATTAGTATCAATATAATAATAATAATAATAATAATAATAATAATAATAATAATAATAATAATAATAATAATAATAATAATAATAATAATACAATAAGACCAAGTATAGTACCTAAAAAAAGTAATCCAACACAAAAAATAATAATAGTTCATAGTAAATAAAAATACTTACTTTTTCTTTTTCTGTTTTTGTTGTTGTGGCTGTTGTTCATTTGGTGATTGTTGTTTTTGTTGTTCTTCCTCTTCTTCTTTTGATAATGTATTTGTCGTATTTGCAGATGATATTGAATATACATTCCATAATTTTACAGTATTATCACTACTAGATGTAATAACTAATTGATCATGATATTTATTATATTTTGCACTCCATATCCAATGATTGTGACCAACAAATGTTTTAACTGGATCTTTGGTTTGTCTAGTATCCCAAAACTTTAATTTACAATCATCACCTGCTGATAATAAATAATATGGTTTGTTTGGATTAAAATCAATATCTCTAATATGTTCTGAATGTGCATTATCAATTGAAAATGTTTCCCTATTTTTAAATAAAGGTTCATTAATATATTACTATTATTAAATATTATAAACTTTAATAGTAACGATTATTTACTTTGCATTTCTAAAATCCCAACCTTTGATATTTGTATGATTTGCAGTTGCTAATTGATTTGAAATATTTGGATTTAAACAGCCAACAGTTAATTTTGACAAGTTTCCAAAAGTTTTAATAACCTGTTATATTATAATGATGATTGGTTGATTATTAATAAGATACATCATTAATGTAAAATATAAACCCACTTACAGTTGGAGAATCTTTAGATGAGCCATCAATCTTTGACCATAATCTAATATTTGTATCATCTAAAGAAACTATATAATCACTTGAGCCAGATGGATCACAAAGTATAGGTTTAATTAAACCACTATGACCCTTTAATTCAAACAATTCCTCAATACTATCTTTTTCAGTGTCACTAATTTTCCAACAAGAAGATTTATATTCACTACCTGAATTATAAACAGTAAAGAATAAAGATTGATCAAATGGACAAGAAGTAATTGATTGTATCTCTTTGGGATGTGAAAACATTGATATAAATTTAATACCTTCACCCTCTTTAGCTTCCAACAAAGCGATTTCATTATCTTCTCTGAGTGCTTCTGTTCCAACTAAAAATCTATTTGTATCTGCTTCTGCACTTATATGTGCCAATGCTCTGGTTTTTAATGATAAACCATAAACATTGGTTGGTATAGTAGATTGATTTGTATTAAACATTATAATTATTATTATTATTATTATTAAATGTTATTGTTGTGATTTGGATTTGATCAAAATAATAATTTTAAGGTTATTATTAATAAGAATTCACACCACCAAACATATATTATCTGTTTTAAAATCAATCAAGATATCTGCAATTTTTTTTTTTGAAATTTGAAAAAAAATTTCTATGGAAGTTCTTTTTTTTTTTTATAAGGGTTGAAAAAAAAATTTTTTTCTTTCAATTTTTTTAGAAATAATCTCTCACTATATTGTTAAATACAATTTATTATTTATATCTAAAATATAATTTGTAGTAAATCTAAAACTATATAATTCAAATGAACAAAAGAGAAGCAGAGATAGATACAACTCAAACAGAGTTACCTCTAAAAAAATTGTAACTATTGATAACACTTTATGTGGATAAATTTTTTTGTGTGAGATTTTTCGAAAAACAAAAAATGAAAAAAAAAAAAAAAAAAAAAAAAATAACAAATGTCTAACCATTTTCAACTTTAGGAAAACAATTACAAGTCTAGAGCAATTGGATAATCTTGATGATGAAGAAGATGTAGATGTAGAAATTGATAATGAATTAATCGAAAAATTAAACAAAGAGGGAAGAAAATATCAATTTGTTGGTGATGGTTATCAAGATGAAGATTCAGATGATGAAGATGATGATGATGTTGACGATGATCCAGATTATACCAGCGAAGATGATGATCAAGGTAGTGCTGTCGACGATGAAGATCATTTAGATAATCTAAATGAAATTAAAAATTTAACAAAAAAAGAATATTTTTCCAAGTGAATTCTTAAAATTACCAACGAGTTTACTTGAAACAATTAAAGAATTGGATAAAGATGACCAAGAAGATGTTAATGATGACGATGCCCAAGAAGTACATAGTAATAGTAATAATAATCAAGATTCATCGTCGGAATATGAATCAAATACATTTAATACAGATGAAGAAAATATAGAATTAGTAGCTAGAAGTTTTATTTATAAATACATACAAGAGAAAAAAGAAAGTGGTATTGATCCAATCCATTTTACCAAAGAAATTGGATTTAAATTGGAACTGGAATTAAATGATGATGCATGGTCGATTATTACAGCATTTTTAACTAGAAAAAAGATTGCCGTCAATTTATTTTTAAATTATCTAAAATATAATTCATTGTCAAGACCCTATAGAAAGAAATTAGATACCATCAAATCATTTGATGACGTTGTACAATTACTAGATAAATCCAAAAATATAGTTATAATTACTGGTGCTGGTGTAAGTGTCAGTTGTGGTATTCCAGATTTTAGATCAAGAGGTGGTGTATATGATACAATAGAAAAGAAATATAATTTACCAAGACCAGAATCATTGTTTGATATAAAATACTTGTTAAACAATCCAAAGCCATTCTTTGAATTTGCCAAAGAAATTTATCCTGGTCTTCATAAACCTTCACCAACTCACCATTTTATAAAGGCATTAGATACCAAAGGTAAACTACTTAGAAATTATACACAAAACATTGATACACTAGAACATGTGGTAGGAATAGATCAAGAAAAACTTGTAAATTGTCATGGTAGTTTTAAATCTGCAACATGTATAACATGTAAGCAATCTGTTGATGGTGAACACATTAGAGGTTCAATTATGAACACTGAAATACCAATATGTAAAATTTGTAATGATGGCACTTCTTTTATGAAACCAGACATCGTGTTTTTTGGTGAAAATCTACCTTCAAGATTTGATCAATGTGTTAGTGATGATATTCAAAAAATTGACTTATTACTAGTGATGGGTTCCTCTTTACAGGTACAACCAGTTGCTCTATTACCAGATATTTTAGATAAAAATATACCTCAAATCCTTATTAATAGAGAAGTAGTTGGTCAACCTCATGAATTTGATTATGTATATCTTGGTGATTGTGATAGTTTTGTTAAAGAAATTGAATTAAAAATGAATTGGTCTTGTTCATCATAAACAATTAAAATAAATTATTTGTAAATTTAAATCTTAATCAATAATGTTTATTATTATTATTATTATCATCATCATAATTATTCTTATTTAATTTATCTATATCTATATTTTTTGTTTTCATTAAATAATTATTAATTGAATCTATTAACATTTGCTGTGATTTATAAACGACACTATTTTTATCAGTAATTGATATTAAATCTAATAGTTGTTTATTCCTAATAAAAGTGTAAGTCATCCGTCTAATTAATAAAGTGTGTCGATTATCTCTAACGGTTACAAACATTTGCTGACATTCTTGAAAAGTAACAGTAAGAAGATGAACTTCTTTGGTTTTTTCATCAATTGAACTCATTTGGGATAAGATGAGTTACATAATATAGATATAGTGTAATAATCAAAAATAATAATAATGATCTCTACCTTTGATTGCACATATAAAAATTCTAATAATTTGAAAAAAAAAACTATCAAGATTTTTTTTTTTCTTTTAAAATTGGTCATTTATTTAATCATTAAAGTTATAAACGATCACAATTTAAATGAGCGATCAACAAGAATCAAAAGATGATAAACCACCACAAGTAAAAGCAAGAAAAAGATTTGCAATTCCTACAGTGCAACAAGTTAATCAACAAACAACAAAGTTGGATCACTCTTTTTTCTATGAAAAGAAGAAAAATGAAGAAATAGAATCAACATCGGCATCTATCGCACTAACACAAATTACACCAATATCATCAACACCAATAACTCCCATAACACCACCAACAATACAAACACCAACAGTAACTCAATCAACATCAACAACAACAATAACAACAACGACAACAACGACAGTAAGAGATGGAAATGAAAATGGTGATTTAAATAATAATAATAATACAATACGACCAACTATAGGACCTAAAAAAAAGTTGACACTAAATATAAAAACAAGTTTAGTAGGAGTATCACCTAATCTTGCAAATCAGAATACATCAACAACAACACATGGAGGATATCAATCTAGAGTAATATATATAAATGAAAGACAAAAAGACAATTTAATTTTATCACAATTTACAAGTAATCTAAAATGGGAGATTAGAGCAAACCAAATCGCAGATTTTGTATTCTCTGGCTCATCATGTGCATTGTATTTATCACTTAGAGATTATAGATTAAATCCTCAAACTATTGTTACTAGATCAGCATCTATACCATCTCAATTTGAATTAAAAGTATTGTTATGTCAAGTAGATGTAGAGGATTGTGTTGCATTAATAGAAGAACTTGTATGTGTAGCAATAGATATCAATATGACATTGGTACTTTCTTGGAGTTCAATAGAATCTGCTCGTTATTTAGAATCGTTTAAAACCTTTGATTCTAAACCACCAGATTCAATAAAAGGCAAAGCTCAGCCTGCAGATCAAGGTGGTAAAACTCCAAAAGAAGAGGTGTTAACTAAAATTAAATCTGTCAACAAAACTGATGCTGCAACCCTAGTTTCAACTTTTGGCTCAATTCAAAAAATATTTAAATGTGACAAGAATACTTTGGGAAAAATACCTGGTTTTGGTCCCGTAAAGATTAATAGTTTTCTAAATACAATACATCAACCTTTTAAAACAAATAACAATAGTAATAGTAATAATAATAATAATCCTAATATAAACAAGCCCTCACCATTTACATTATCTTTAAAACCTTCAATTACTAATTTACAAAAAAAACAAATCGAAAAACAAAATGATAGTGCAAAGAATAACCAAGAAAATGATAATAACAACAATAACAATAATAGTCATAATAATAATAATCATAATAATAATGATAATAACAATATTGATGATGGTGGCGATGGTGATGACTTATTAGACTTTAACTTTGATGAACAAGATGATGATAATAATGAAAAAGATTAATATATGTAAATAAAAAATAGAAAATATAATTTATTTTCTCTATTTTAAAAATTTAGAAGAAGGAATGGGAATTGATTTTGTAGTTGGTGAATTTGTATTATTATTATTATTATTATTATTAGTAGTAGTAGTAGCAGGAGAAGTAGCGGTAGAGTTATTATTTTTTGGAGAAATCTTTTCAATAACAATACTACCAACATTTTTGTTTGCCAAAGTATTTGGTGCACTACCAACAACTGTACCACTATTACTAGCACTACCAACACCAAGATTTGATAGATTAGACAATGTTTCATTAATTTTAGTTGGGGATGGAATATTTTGATTTGGATAAACTGGTGGTTTAGAAACAGTATTACCATTACCACTTCCACTTCCACTATTTAAAGGTGCAAATTGTGTTGTTGGAGATGGAGCTGGTGTAGGTGCTGAGGGTATTACAAATGCTCCAGTTTTTTTAGTTGTTGTTGTTGATGGGGAATTTAAAGCCTCTGAAATAGAAATAGTAGTTGGTTTTTCACTATTATCAATACTATTTGATGTTACTGCTGTGGTTGTTGTCTTATTACTAAGAGAGGAACTTAAAAGGGATGTAAAAGCAGACTGTGATGGTAGAGTTGATAATGGTTCTTTAGTTGCTTCAACTGTAGAATTAGTACCAATACTATTATTTGATACTAGCACAACAGGTGGTTTTGAAATTGAAGATGAGGATGTTGATAATGGTGAGGGAGTAGATAAGCTACTTGGTCTTGGAATAGGAGAAGGAGAACGAACATTTGTTGTTGGTGCTGGAGGAAAAGCTCTTTCCAATGCCAAAGCTCTAGCGGTAGAATAAAATTTTCCAAGAGTTTTCCAATCTAACAATTCAGACAATTTTTCAGTTCTATTTCTCAACTCTATTCTTTGTCTTCTGTCCAATTGACAAAACTTCCAAAGATATTCAGTCACTTGATCAACAGACTCTTGAGGAGATTTAAATCTACGATCAACAATATAAATACCCTTACTCTCTGGATCAGCCAATCCTCTTTTCATAAAGTTGGCAAAACCGGTTAGATTACTAGTAATCGATGGTACACCCAATACAGTACATTCGGCAGGAGTATAGCCCCATGGTTCATAATAGGATACAAATACACCCAAATGACAACCTCTTACAAATTCAGTATAATCCAATGGAATGAGTGGATTTGTTGAATTTAAAAATTCTGGATGATAAATAATCTTTACCCTATCTTCTTGAGAATTAAAAAGTTTAATTTTTCTAAGATGATTTAAAATTGGATCATTAACTATATAAATAGTAAGTATGAGAAATACATTAGTATTATTAAATAGTAAATAAAGTAGTAATATATATTTACCATCATCAACCATATTATGAGTTACAATTGGTGGAAGAGAAGGTCTTTGTTTAAGGGCAAATATTCTTCTTTTTAACATAACCAAGTCTTCTTGTTTTAATAGTTCATCAGAAGATATAATTCTACCATGACTAGTTGCTTCAAATATTCTATCGCCCATAGATTCAACAATAGAATTACAAGTTCTTCTCATATCTTTTAAATATGATTGACCTTTTAATGATTCAACATTAAAATTATTTGTTTTTGATGGCATAATAATAAATGCTACAATGGTCATTGTTGAACCAGATTGTTGTAATAATTTGTTTAAATTTGCCAAAGCATCTAAAAACATATCAACACCCTTATTAAAATATTCTGATCTACCTGCTGTGAAAACATAAATAGTATTATCCAACTCAAAATCAAAATGACCATAAAAATGTCCTCTAACAAATTCATGTAATACATTCTTTATAATATATATAGGTTAATTAATATGATTAATATCATTTTAAATTAATAAATTCTATTACTACTATACTTACTTTATATTTTGCATGTAAATTTTGAAATTCATGAAGAGCAGTAAATTGATCAAGTTTTAAACCATTTGGTAAGATTACATCTGCTTTTCTTGATAAAATAGTTTCGGATTCAAAAGCAGTGATTTCAGAAACAGTTGTAAATACATTTGCATCGGAAGCAGATTTCTTTTCAATCCAATGTCTATGATAGATACCTCTTTTTGAAGCTTCATAGTCCATGTTTAAATATTGCATTTGATTATATAGATCAACACCACCAGCACTTAGATATCTACCCAATAGAGTGGCATGAGTTGTAAAAATAGTTGCAATGGGTATTTTCCATTTCTTTAGCAAAATTAAACCAATCGAAGATTGCCATTCATGAAAGTGTGCCAAATATTTATCATTTGGGTTGGATTCTGCAAATTCCTTCAACAACAATGCAGATTGATAACCAAATACAATGGATTCATTGGCTTCAGTGTCTCCTGGTTGTTCAAATCCAGACATTAAATCCCATCTCCATTCACCCAATTTGTGCATTGAACTTTGTAAATCAATTAAAAACACTTTTGGATAGCCTTCAACCAACCATTTACCAAAATGAACATGGATGCCATACTTTTTCATCATATTATCAATCACTGGTGATGACAATGGTCCTGGAATCAATGGCTCAAACTCTGTAGCTGCTGTTTCAGGATTGTATGGACCAATCAATGCATATCTTGATTTATATTCATCAACAGTAACAGGTGCTTTAGATTTTAATACAGTGTAAATACCACCAACCTTTTTTGCTACTTCCCATCCAATATCAAACAATACTGTGTGACCACTTGATGATGATGACGACGACGATGATGTAGTGGGTGCCTCCATACTAGATGTGCTTGATGATAAACCTGTTGATCCAAAATTTAATTTATTCATATGGTTTTCTAAAAATGTAGAATTGGGTGTTCCAAATATCATTTTTTTTTATGTAAATATTTCCTCTATAGGCTTAGAGATAATGATATAAAATGTGATAAAATAATAGTAAATATAGATAGAGTGAGATGTGACTTGTGAATAAAATTTATCTATTGCAGTTGTTTTTATTCTATATATAATGTGTGGTGTGTGTGAATGTGTGGTGATGTGTTGTGTGTGGTTAGTTTTATTTATTTAAATAAATCTCGTTGGACCAATTGTATGTATAAATTATGTGTGTGGGGTTTTAACAAAGAAGACTAATGGTCAAATGAAGAAGAAATCAATTGATTTTGTGGACCAATAACCAAAATGGAAGATTAGATTTCATTTTTTTTTCAAAATAATTACATTTTTTTCAAAAATCCCATTTCATTTAGCCCACGCTCTGTTGTTTACTAAAAAAAAAATGGGAAAAAAAAAAAAAAAACGATTAAATTTTCGTCGACGAAAAAACCGAAAAAAGTCACATTTGATTTTATATATCTCTAGAGATAAAGTAAACTTTTAGGGATTATAATAATAACGACAATATGCCTTTAAATAAAAAATTAAGAAAGTCAGGTGCCCTTAAAAAGAAATATAACTTTGGTAAAGCAGACCAAGAAGTACAAAAGAGATGGGATCACTCTAAAACCGCTCTAGAAAACTATTCATTGATGGGTTTAAGATTTGATAATCATAAAGATGATGCTGGTAAAAAATCTTTGGAAAAAATGGGTTTAAAAGCTAATCCAATTCGTATGTATTAGATATATAGTAATATTGCTAGAGTTGAACGCCTCTGATCTGATATGATCTCTCTCTCCTTCTCTTTATAATTGTTTTAATATTAACTTTTTCATTAATCACACAACTATAGAACTCACAGTACCAGAAGAAGTTAAAGCTAAAGAAAGAGGACTCTCTTTTCATGATCAACATTATATTAGAGTATTAATAATGAAATACAATGATAACTATCAACGTATGAAAATGGATCATAAATTAAACTTTTATCAAAAAACAGATTCAGAATTAGAGAAAATGGCTAAAAGATTTATTGTATTATATGGTCATCCTTTAAATTTAGATTGTAAATATCAAGAACCAGAAGCAGTAGAAACAACAACAACCACCACAAAAGTAGTAGTAGAACAAAAACCTTTAGATGATAAAAAACCCAAAGCATTGGAAAAGAAAAAAGTATTACAAACAAAAGAATCAACAACCACCACAAAAGTTTTAAAAAATGTAGATAAAGAACCAAAATTAGTAGTTAAAAAGAAATCAATCCCTCCAAAGAAATCAAAATAATAAATATATAATTAAATGAATATAAATAGCAGCAACAACAACAACAACAACTAAAACAAAGGAGGAGAAACATTAGGAACAAAAAGTTATTGTGTTTTTTTTATTTATTTCGTTGTAATCTACTCCACTCTCTACTTAATTAAATTTAGGATGTAGTTCTTGATCGACTTTTAAAATTAAATTTGACTCATATTTTGGAATTGTAATTGTTAAAATTCCATCTGTTAAGTTTACTTTTGGCACACCAACTTGATTTTTAAATTGAATAACCTTTTTTAAATCACCACACCATCTTTGACCAAAGATAAAGTTTTGTCTATCACAAGGTCTTTCAACAAT
Organism: Polysphondylium violaceum; assembly: GCA_000277445.1. Taxonomy (NCBI): domain Eukaryota; phylum Evosea; class Eumycetozoa; order Dictyosteliales; family Dictyosteliaceae; genus Polysphondylium; species Polysphondylium violaceum. The sequence continues at coordinate 22,632 of AJWJ01000176.1, forward strand.
GATCTCTATTTTTGATTGTTCATGTTTGACTGATATACTTTTTGATACTATTCCTGGTGCATCTTTGTGTGTGCGTGTTTTTTTTTTGACAAAAGAGATAAAATCATTCATATAACTACATATTAATATCCACAGGACATCACGAAATAAGAAAAGAACACCTACCCATAATCATAATAAGATTACCATCTTTTTCATAGGCATCCAATGGCAATAAACCAATGGGCATACTTGATTTAAATAGGTCTCTTGATAACATTTTGTTGTATTTATTAGATTGAAAAAAATTAAAAAATAAAAAAAAAAAAAAAAAAAAAAAAAACAAATCTCAACTAAAAGATAAATTATCTCAGAGTTCTATTATCTCATAGAATACAAAGAGAATATCTAATTCCAAAATAGAATATCTGTTCTTATGTCTTTGAATATATTAGGTTTACTTTTACTTTTATTTTTCCTCTTGCTTCATAATCATAGTATAAAAAAAATACCTTCTTTGTATATACAAACCAAAATAAACATACTACACTTTTTTTCATTCTCACACACACTGCCAATTTGGGGAAAAGTCGAGTGGTAAATTAGATTTTTACAAAATAAAAGGTTTAAAAATTTCATTGTGAATATTTTTAACACACACATTTACTTTTCTTTAAAAAGATAATTTCCAAACTAATCAAACATCTACTTTAATCATATGTGGATTGCGATAATTTTATTTTTATGTTTTTTTTTTTTTAATTTTTCTAATGTGTTGTGGTATGTGTTGGAGTAGAGATAATACCAACACCACACTAACCACACTTGGCTATAATAATCAAAAAAGTAAAGTAAAACTAAGGAAATTTTCGGAAAAGGTAAATTTTAAATTTAATTAAAATAAATTTATTAAATTCTATTAAACTCCAACACCTATTTAAACCAAACTAAAATCAACATTTTAATCATTCAATCAAAAACAACAACAACAACAACAACTACAAAAAATGAAAATTTTATCATTACTTGCCTTTATTTTACTAGTAAATTGTTTTTACTTTGCTTCTGCAAACTCTGGTATTACTTCACCAAGTCCTAGATTCCCATGTTCAGAATCTGATAAATCTGGCTGTTCCGTTACTAAATCTTGTGCTGAAACCAATGCAAATGAAGCTACTAGATTCCTTTACAACTATAATCAATCCCACACTTTTTCTGTTTTCCAATCTGTTCCATACTCCAATCCATCTCAATCAAACACCTATGCCATTGAATTATTCATCAATGTAGATGGATACGAAAAGTTCCTCCATAGTATTAGTGAAAATGAAATCCAAAATGGTACCGGTTCCTTCTCATTTGATATCCCATCTCTCCAAGACAACTTAAAGAACTGTGATTTCTCCAAACCAGTTCCAGGTTACTTCCAACTCACCTTTGATGCTCGTTATGGTGGTGGTCAAGTTTACTATTCATGTGTCGATATCTTCTTTTACAATAAAGATACTCTCCCAACCACCGAACAACCATCAACTCTTCCAGGTAGCTTAGATTCTGATGACTCTACTTACGATCCATCTACCCTCCCAGGTCAAATCACTGAAAAGCCATCAACCCTCCCAGGCCAAATCACTGAAAAGCCATCAACTCTCCCAGGTGCCATTAGTTCTGAATCTGGTGAAAAGCCAACTATCACCCCAACTGAAACCCCATCCACTAAACCAATTGGCGGTAGTTCTGAAACCAAAGCTCCAGCTCTTGCAGCTGAAAACAATGGTGCCTCTCCACTTAATTCAAACTTTTATGTCGTTATTGGAATTGCTATTCTTTCTTTCTTACTCATTTAAAAAGAGTATTTTATAAAACATATCAACTATTAATAATAATAACAAAAAAAAATATATATATCATTAAAATTAAATCAATAAAAGTTGTAACACCCTCTTTTTATATATAAAAAAGCAATTTATTAATAATTAATATCAAATTCGTGTGATTGATTTTCAAAAGGATCGAATAAAGAATTGAAATAATCTATTGGTACAGAATCAATAGTTGGAAAAGACCAATTTGGTTTCGTTCTTTTTACCATTGATTTTGTTACACCTTCATAAAGATCAGGTCTAATCGCCAATCTCGTACCAAGTCTAGTTTCCATTTCAAATACTTGTTCAATATCTAAATGAAGTGCTCTTTTTAAAGATTCAAAACAAACCAACAATGATAATGGACAAGAATTTAACAATTTCTCTATAGTTTTACTTCCCCACTCTGTGTTGTATTTGATTTTCTCCTCTTCTAATCTATTCATAATATCTTGAACTGATTTAGGATTATATCCAAAACATCTTTGAATTGAATCCTTATATTTTAAATATACCGATTCCATTTCCTTTCCTTCCAATGGCAATGTTTTTGAATATTTATTTAATATAAATCCAATTTGTCTATGATTTTCTACATTATCGTCTGTAGAAATCTCTTGCAAAACTTGATCCAAAATATTTAAAGGTATATAATGTGAAGCTAATTTAGTAGAGATTAAATCTCTAGCACCAATTCTATCACCAGTTAAAGCTAGATATAATCCAAATGCACCTAATCTAGATAAAAAATAAGTCGTTCCAACATCTGGTAAAAACCCAACAACATTCTGTTTATTATCTATTATTAATACTTATCTGCTAATAGATATATTATTAATAATACATACCTCTGGCATTGCCCAAACTACATTTTCAGTTACAACTCTATAATTACTATGCACACTTAAGCCCACACCACCACCCATAACAATACCATTTACAATTGTTATAATTGGTTTTGGAAATGTATGTATGATATAATCCATACAATATTCAGTTTTAACAAAGTGATTTAAAGAATCAAAATGACCTTGATAGGATGCAAACTGTCTAATATCACCACCAGAACAAAATGCCCTAGATCCATCGATTGATTTGATTAAAACAACTTTAATACGATTATCACCTTCAAATTTACGTAATATATTCTTTAAACTAGTCAACATTTCTATATCTAATGAATTCAAAGCCTTTGGTCTATTTAAAATAATCATTGCCACTCCATTTCTATACTCTTGAACCAATATCTTTTCATCGTTACATATCGAATATGATTTATAAATGTAAACATTTGAATTATCTGTTGTTGCTGTTGTTGCTGTTGTTGCTGTTGTTGTTGTAGTAGTAGTAGTAGATTCTTTTGAATCTGATAATTCTGATAAAGTATTATTTATATTTAACTCATCATCATTATTATTATTAGTATTACCACTATTATCTCTTGTCATTATATGACTTATAATATTGCTTAATCTAGTATTGGCAATCATCATAAATGTGTGTTGAGATATTTATTATCAAGGCACCCCCACCACAAGTATCCACAATAATTGAAAAAAGGGTAAAAATTTGTGATAAACTCTCTCTTATGTGATATGAAATAAAATTAGTGAAAAAGGAATTTTCTGTCGTCAAATGATTTAAAAGGGAAATTTTTGATGCACAAAAATGAAAAGAAAAAAAAAAATTTGCATTTTTTTTTTGCAAAATTTCAAACTCACCCCACAACCCCACCCTTTTTCATTCTTTCTTTTTCATTTTTTTGTATTTTCTCTCTATTTAATTTATACCATTGTATTTTATCTCTTTCTTTTTTTTTTATCTTTTCTGTATAACACACCTTATTGAAAAAAACAAATATCAATAATAGTCTTACAAGATGTCTCATTTGGATAGAATTAATGTTCTTGCCAGTCATCTTTCAATAAATGATACTGCATCTGAGATCAATAATGATGATGATGAATTACAAGTAAACAATACTTCTGCTGCTCCTGCTGCAAAGTATGTATATTCATCTATATATATCTCTTTATCGATTTACTAACTATAAAACTTTTTATAATAATAAATTAGAAAAGAAACCATTACCGTTCTTGATAATAGAACTGGCAAGAATTATGATATGAAAATTAAAAACGGATGTGTAAATGCTACATTATTTAAACAAGTATCTGAAACTAAAGATGATAATGGCTTAATGTATGTTTATTTATTTATAATTTATTATTTATTCTATATCTATATTAACACCACTTTATATAACAAAATAATAGGATTTATGATCCAGGTTTTCAAAATACAGCAGTTGTAACTTCATATATTACTTATATTGATGGTGATAAGGGTATTCTTAGATACAGAGGTTATCCAATTGAAGAATTAGCTGAAAGATCAAGTTTTCTCGAAGTTGCTTATCTTTTAATCAATGGTAATTTACCAAACAAAACTCAATTAGATTCATGGAGTAACAAGATTATGACTCATACCTTTTTACATGAAAATCTTGTTGGTATGATGAAAACCTTTAGATATGATGCTCATCCAATGGGTATGCTCATTAGTACTGTTGCTGCTTTAGGTACCTTTTATCCAGAAGCAAATCCAGCATTAGCAGTAAGTTATTTATTAATTATATATATATATTTCTTTACTAACAAACATACGTATATATATTTAGGGTCAAGAAATATTTAAATCTGAAAGTGTCAGAAATAAACAAATTTATAGAATTGTTGGTAAATTACCAACTATTGCTGCATGTGCTTGGAGACATCGTATTGGTAGACCATACAATACACCAGTCAATCATCTTGGATACACTGAAAACTTTTTATATATGTTGGATAAATTATCAGAGAATGATTACAAACCAAATCCAGTATTGTGCAGAGCTCTTGAAATCTTGTTCATCTTACATGCAGATCATGAATTAAATTGCTCAACTGCCGCAATGAGACACATTTCCTCATCTGGTACAGACCCATACACAAGTGTTGCCGGTGCTGCTGGTGCTCTCTATGGTCCATTACATGGTGGTGCCAATGAAGCCGTCCTTGATATGCTCTTGCAAATTGGTACCAAAGAAAACATTCCACAATTCATTGCTGATGTTAAATCTAAAAAGAAGAAACTCATGGGTTTCGGTCATAGAATCTACAAAAACTATGATCCAAGAGCCAAGATTATTCGTAGAGTAGCCTATGAAGTCTTTGAAAGTCTTGGAAAGGAACCATTGATTGAAGTAGCCACTGAATTGGAAAAACAAGCACTCTCTGATGAATACTTTGTCTCTAGAAAATTATATCCAAACGTTGATTTCTACTCTGGTTTAATTTATAAAGCTATGGGTTTCCCAACTGATATGTTTCCAGTGTTATTCACCATTCCACGTGCTGTTGGTTGGCTTGCTCATTGGGTTGAACATCTTGAAGATCCTGAAACTAAAATCTATCGTCCAAGACAAGTGTACAAAGGTGAATGGTATAGAAACTATGTCCCAATTGAAGGTAGACCACCCGCCAAGGTTCGTTCTCAAGATTCTTATTCAAGTGCAACTACAAAGAGATATTCAAAACTTTCAAATAATCAATAATCGTCGTATAATAATAATAATGGTGGGAGTGGGAGTGGGAGTAGAAGTAGTAAAAGTATTAGTTTTAATAATAAAAAAAAAGTTTCATAGTTATTATATATATATAATTTCAATTTCTTTCGTTTTTTTTTTTTTAAAAACCCCTCCAAAATTTTTTTAAATTGACAATATTCCGAGAAACTCGAAAGATAACTTTTTTTTCGTTTTTCATTCTTTTTTTTAGGCGCATCGCACCATTATAACATTTATATTTTTGTTGTCACAAGTATAAACACATAACAGCAGGTTCCATAACAACAATGGGTGACGACGCATTAGCAATTCCCCAAACTCTTCATTCAAAGAGACAATCGATACCTACATATAACTATAAAGCAGATGATGCTGTCATAAGTAGTGATGGTGATGGTGATAATCCTAGATCATATCAAAATACTAGTTATGATGATGAACATGCTTCTGACACTGACTATGAAGATGAAGACGACTCTGACTTTAATCCAGATTCAGATACTGATGCTGAAGATAATACTTTAAAAAAGAATAAAAACAATATAAAACAAACTAATGGTAATAATACAAAAGCATCATCAGCAAAAGAAACAAAGACAAGTACAACTAAAACTACAAAGGGTAATAGTACAAAGGTCAGTTCAGCCTCACCACCAAAAACAAAAGCCATAGCAAAAACAACTACAACAACTACACCTGCTACTAAAAATAATAACAATACAAAAGGCAGTTTAATTTCGCCACCAAAGAATCAGGTCTCTGTAGGAAGACAAACTACAATCCCATTTCAAAAAATATCTAATAATAATCAAGCACATGATATCGACACAACTAATTGGACATCAAAGAATGTATTAAAAACAGGTGATCAAGATACAAAGAATGGAGCAACAAACACTGCAGCAGATACAACAAAGTATTTTAGTTTTACCAAAGTAAACTCAACTAAACGTTTATCATCCATGAGAGAAGACAGTAAAGTCCAACCAAAGCTTGATTTCTTTTCAAGTTTTTTATTCAAAACAGGTAACGATGTTAATTCTTCTCAAGATAAAGTAACCAAGCAATTAGATAATGAATTTGATAAACAACAGGATGAAGATGATGAGGATGTTAAGGTTAAAAAATCAAATTCAAAACCAAACTTAAAGAAAAATAATCGTATTGTTGAAGAAGATGATGATGAAAAAGAAGATGAAATAGTAATCGAAGATGATGAAGAAACAGAACCTGAAGATAATATAGTTGTAAATAAAAAGAGAAGAACAAAACAAAACTCACTTTTGGATACACCAACAAAGAATCCTGAACCTTTAATTTTAGATAAGAAAAAGGGAAAGAAGTTGGCTCAAAAGTTTTATGATATGGAAAAAGAAGGAAAAGAAGAACAAGAAGAGGAAGATGATGAAAAAACAGAAGATGAAAAAGATACTAGTGTTATAATTGATCCAGAGACTATTAATATAGAAGACGATCAAGATACTGAAGAAGAAATAGATAAGCATCCTACAATTGATAAACTAATCACTGCTTGTGAATACTATTCAGAGAGAATGTTGCGTATTTTATCAGGTTTTGAAAATAAGGTAAGTCTACTAGGAATTTATATACATTTACTATTATCTAATAATATTCATACTACTATTGCATTTATAGGATATAAAAAATACCAATGGTAAGAGTGAAATTGAAGGCCATACACTGATAAATCAACCAACAATTATTAAAAACGAAATGAGAAACTATCAATTAATTGGTTTAAATTGGATGGCATTATTATATAAAGAAAAAATTAATGGAATTCTAGCTGATGAAAGTATGTGTTTATATTCAATTTATGAAATAAGATTCATTATATATATATATTAATTTTCATACATATAAATTAATAGTGGGTTTAGGTAAAACTGTACAAACCATTAGTTTGTTGGCCTATATTTATGAAAGTCTTGGTGATAAGGGTCCACATATTATCATTGTACCTGCAACAAGTTAGTATTTTTTTAAAAATTATAATAATATTAACATAAAATCTAATATTAATTTATCAACAATTGTAGCTTTAAGTAATTGGGAAAGAGAATTAAATATGTGGTGTCCAAAATTAAAAATCTATAAATATTATGGTACACTTAGAGAAAGAGAATTTCAAAGAGAAGAACTTAGATCATTTGAACCTGGTACAGATTTTAATGTTATTTTAACAACTTATAATTTATTATTTTCAAATATTGATAGAGGGTAAGTTATTTTGATTTATTTATTTAATTTATAGAAATATAATTAATAATAATAATAATAATACTAATAATAATAATAATAATAATAATAATAATAATAATAATAATAATAATAATATAGATTTTTAAAAAGATTTAATTATTCATATTTAATTTTGGATGAAGCACAAAATATTAAAAATAGTGATTCAAAGAGATATAAAAATATATTTAAAGTAGAATCACACCACAGACTATTATTGACAGGTACACCATTACAAAACAATCTATTTGAACTATGGTCATTGCTAAACTTTTTAATGCCACATATTTTTGGTGCAAGCAAAAAAGATAATTCATTGTATTCACAGTTATTAAGCCATGATAAAGAAGAATCCAAAGATAAAGTACTCTTGAGAATGAAAAAGATTCTATCACCCTTTATTCTACGTCGATTAAAATCAACTGTATCTCAAGAACTTAAACCAAAAGTTGAAATCATTGAATATTGTAAAATGCAACAAATTCAAAGTGATTTTTATCAAAAAGTCATTCAACAAACTAAAAAGGCTTGGACCGAAAGAGATGTAGCTCAAAGAGAAGTCACTAAAAAGAGAAAGAAAACAACTCTTCTTGCCAACAATGATGAAGATGAACTTATTGACCTTGATTCATTGGATAGTGGTGGTGGCACTGGAAAAGGTAAAACTGGTCAAGGATTAATGAGTAATATTTTAATGATGCTGAGAAAAGCAACCAATCATCCATTGCTTTGTAAACAAGGTTTCTATAATCAAGATCAACTAAATGAAATTGCTAAAATTCTTCAAAAAGAATCCCAAGATTTCAAAGATTATAGTCTAGAGGAATTAAAAGAGATGTTAGACACTTGGTCAGATTATGAAATCCATTGCACCGCAAGAGAGACACCATGTATTAAACAATTTAGTCTTAGAGATGAACAAATCACAGACACCTCTGCCAAGTGTGTCAAGTTGAAAGAAATTTTAGAAAAGGAAATCGATCAAAATGGCTCAAAGGTTTTGATTTTCTCCCAAATGACCAAACTATTGGATATCCTTCAAGAGATTCTAGTTATACAAAATAGAAACTTTATGAGATTAGATGGTACAACTCCTGTAGGCACCAGGCAATCAATTATCGATGATTTTACAAACTCGACAGAAACCAATATTTTCCTACTCTCAACCAATGCTGGTGGTCTTGGTATTAATTTAATTTGTGCCAATGTTGTCATCTTTTTCGACATGTCTTTTAATCCTCAAGTTGATCGTCAAGCTGAAGATCGTGCTCATCGTTTAGGTCAAAAGAAAGATGTTTTTGTTTATAAGCTAATCACTGAGGATAGTGTCGATAAAAATATTTTAGACTCCTCAAATGAAAAAAAGAAATTAAATGACTCAATGTTAGAAGAAGGTACTTTTGATCAAGAATCCTCTAAATTGGAATCTAAAAAGATTTTACAAATCTTAGATCATATTTTTAAATAATATTATTATTTTGGTGATGATGATGATGATGATGATAATATAAATAATAGTTTCTTTTAATTCTTTTAAATAAATAAAAAGAATATTTACTAGACCTTTTTTTGTGTGATTAAACTTTTTTGATTCATACAAAGAATACAATATACCTACACAAACAAAATAACTACCACCACTTTAAAGAGTTCCTATTGTTTTAAAACAATTTATATGATTAAAACATTTATTTATCCATTTCCATTTTATCTATCTTTTCCTCCAACTCATTCATTTTATCCATTAATTTGTCAAATTTGTTATTTATCATTGTTTCTATTCTTTTTTCACTTTCACTCATCATATTTTTAATTAACATGATCATTTCTAAATTGTTATTATTACCATTATTGAGTTGATGACTTTGGGCTGCTGGTGATGGAGGCATAAAAAGATTGGGTGGTAATGGTGTTGATGTGGATACTTTTGGAAAATTAAATGCACTATTTAAACTTAAATTTTGTAAACCCATCATTGTAGAACTAATACCATGGTTCATTGCTTGTTGTGATATTGCTTGTTGAGGTTGAGGTTGAGTCTGGGGTTGGGTTTGAGATTCATTTATAATTTGTGCATCTATAATCATCTTGAATATCTTTATTTTATTCTTTTGATAAAGAGAACAAAACTAGGAGTAAAGTATTTTATTATTAGTCTTACATTACTATTATTGTTTGGAATAAAAGCAAAGCTTACATTTATAGATATATTTTTAATAGGTATTGAAGATGGTGGGTTATACTCACTAGAATAAATAGCATCCTCTAATAAACTAGATTTACAAGTCCCAATGTAATCACCATTGTTTACAAAAAACTCTTGAACTCTACTTTGTGATTCAATATAAATACTTGATATTTTTAAAAGTGATTGAAAAGCAATATCAACTGTACATGAAGTAGATTGATCATCGGTAATAGATTCATCTTTATACAGTGATACACCATCATCACCACAATTAAGATCTACACTATCATCGTCATTAATGAATAATATAAAACAATCTGATATCTTTTGATTCTCTAATTCTAATTTCCAATTACTCTTTATTTGATATCTATTATTATTAGACATTGGATGTGCAATGAGACGATTAATGTTTACATATCGAGAATAACCTCATATTTTTTAGAAAAAAAAAAAAAAAATTCAACCCAGCTTTAACAATTTATCAGTTTTTTATTTTGAAAGCTTTTTGGTGGATAATTTAATTATGAATGGAATCATTAAAGTTCATTTATATTTATAATGTCAAAAAATACACTATTTCTTTTACAATACTGATGAGTTTGTATTGTTTTTCATTATTTCTTTTTTTTTCCCATTGTATGGGGTGAAATATAGAAATATATAGATCATGATGAATTTTTAAAATTTATTAAACAAATCTTTAATTTTCATAGGTTAGAAATATTTCAAATTTCTTATTTTGACTCACAAACTGAACGACAACCCATGCTGTTATATTAAATATATATTAGTATTTTGAAAAAAGAATTCAAAATGAAAATATTAATCATTTTAAAACTTACTCTATTTTTTAATATGTATTATCATTTTAGAGTAATTAAAATTTAATTAGTATATTTAGGTAGAGTATAAAAATTATAAAAATATTATTATAATTACAATTTTCAGAATAAGGTTCTCTGACATTGCATTGGTAAGAATTGACTGGGCATCTATAAATTTTTTAAATTAGATTTTAAATATTCAAGTTATTAAAATAAAATTACATACTCTGCAATAAGATTATCACCAACATTCATGGCAACTAATATTTTTTTTTCCAACAATCATTAGTAAATTAGTTTTTCAAACAAATAATAATTCTATGAGAGATAATTACCATGACTTGGGCAAACATCGGAACCTGTAGCACAATAAAAAAATAAATCACCAACTTGACAATTTGAAATATTGCTTGGATCACAGGTCTTGGGAATAAGAGTTTGTGAAATTCCATTACCAGTACTAATCTCTTCATTTCCATTGAAGGATGGAATGTTTGGGTCACCTTGACCACCAGAAGTAGATCCAGAAATTGGGATTTCTACTTTCCATGTATTACAAGCATTAGAATCTGACCCGACATATGTTCCTGGTGTCATTTTAGTACCACAAGCTGGGAGCTATAGCAAAAATTAAAGTAAAATATTATTAATACAAAAGTAAAGGTATAGGAGTTTAAAATTAGATATTTACTTCTAAAATTGGGCATGAATAAAGTTAGTTATGTTTTAAAATTAAATACTAAAAACAACATACCATTATATAAAGAATCTACAGATTTAGAAAAAATGTCAAGACCAGATTTAGCAAAAGACTTGGTGATTAAACCGAGTGGATCTAAAACATTGGCATTACATGGGCAATTTTGTACTTCCCAGCAGTTACAATATTTATGAGTTTTTGCGATAGCAGCAGCAGTGATGCAAACAGATAATGGTTGAGTTGGGACACTACGTTTAACTTGTAAAAGTTTATTAATAGATTCAGACACAGTGATGGCATTGATAATTGGTACAGTTACAAGTGCGAATATATAGAAAATTAAAGTTGTAGTTTTCATTTTTGTATTAAAGTATTAGTAATATCTATATATTTATATAAATGTTGTTTGAATGAAGAGAATATTGATGACGTTTGTTGGCAAACTTTATTTATAGTTTCAACTCAACAGCTTTTGAGAAAAAAATTTTCACAGAGATAATTTCAATAATGATTTTTCTTACTTACACAGTTACAATGCCAATAGTACATGGGTTTTTTCAGATATTTGTGCTGGACCAAAAGTTTTAAAAAAAATCATCATTTTTTCTAGAAGAGAAGCTTTTGCTTCCCTTCCACTGAGTTTTTTTTTTCCACATTTTATACAATTTCTCATATTTCCCTATTGTAATTTAAAGATGATGTCATTTTATCTATTATTATTATTAGTAAAGATGGGTAATAAATATTTTAAATCTTGATTCGTTAAACTTTTCATTCAACTGTTCAGTGGAAAAAATAAAAATTGATGACGACGATGATTAGTCATGGTTCAATAAGATACCAATAAAGATTGGACCAATGTGTATTGACTGTAAAGCACTTTATAAAGATTTTGAAACTTTCAAAATCTAATTAACAAGTATCCTAATAAGAAGAAACCACCAATAAAATATATATCTCGTTTCATTTGAAAAGATATAACCCAGAATGCGCTTGCTCTATTGGTATAAAGTTATGATAAGAATTAAATTCATATGACTATGGTTTATTAATCATAATTGAAATCATTACACAGTTGTTTTTCTTTATCACAATCTACTCTTTCTACTAATCACTAATATATTAGTGTAGATTTCTTGTTGACATGATACAAAATTTACAACTAGAGTTGTAAAGGTTGCAAAACTCAAAAAAAATGAATTGATGCTTCATTGATACCAGATAGATAGGTTAAACAAATGAATGAAATTATTTACTATTATTTATGTTTAGTCATTTTTAATTCATTAGCTTTCATCATTCCTCGTTAGTTTGGTTTTGTTATTAACAAATAGAGGTGATGATGCATTCTACAATATTTCATATGCGTCAGTGAATCATATGAAGTGGTACCAAATTTTTTACCAAGTTATTTTTAAAAAAGAGGGATATTCCTCATTCAATCAATGAGGTTATTCACGTGTATATTGACTGTAGTTTGATCATTGGCGAGCTTTTGAAATGCTTGATTTCATATTTGGAAAAAAAATTAATAAAAAAATTTAAAAAAAATTTTAAAAAAATTCTTCGTTTTTTTTTTTTACAATATTTCTTCGTTTTTTAATCAAATTCGAATTACTTTGTGTACATATATAACAGAACCATGGCTAGAAAACCATCTTTAGCACCTAAAAGAATACCAATTCAAAAATTAAATCATACAAATACGTAAGTTTATACAAAAAATATATCCACCTAAAAAAAGAATTGAATCTTTAATTGATACATATACTCATTATCATCTCTCTACATATTTTTAGTAATTATACAAATAGACAAAAACAAGTAGAAAGATCAAAAAAAGAAGAAGAACATAGAAAGAAATTAGAGGCAGTGTAGGTTTACAGAGTAGTGTAGTAAATAGCCACAACAACAACAATACTAATATATTTATAACAAACTATTTAAAGACCAGAAGATAATACATCTCATATGTTCTTTTCATATAATGAAGCATTAGTTCCACCATATCATGTTATTATAGATACAAATTTTATAAATTTTTCAATTTCACATAAATTAGATATTCTCCAAGCATTAATGGATTGTCTTTATGCTAAATGTATTCCCTATATATCAGACTGTGTTGCTGCCGAAATTGAAAGATTAGGCAGTAAATTTAAAGTTGCTTTAAGGTAAATATATTTTATTTGATGTTATCTTCCCTCACACACACTATTGTCTAATTTATATATACCTATATGCTTATATATTAATATCCTTTATCTATTATTTTATCAACAACAAAGAATTTCAAAAGATCCAAGATTTCAAAGATTATCATGTAATCATAAAGGTACTTATGCAGATGATTGCATAGTTAATAGAGTTACAATGCATCGTATGTTTATTGTTGCTACATGTGATGCAGATTTAAGAAGAAGAATTCGTAAAATTCCAGGTGTCCCCATTGTTTATCTTAAAGGTAAAAGATATACAATTGAAAGAATGCCCGATGCTTTTGGTGCTCCTAAATAAAAGTTTGATATTTTTAAATTATTATAAATAATAATAAGCCTTTGTTCTTTTTATAGCGCTTTAAAACTATATACCATACGACAACTACTACTATTCTCCAACAAGAGATACACACAATAATATACTTTAAGGGATAATAATATTTTTATTAAAACAAGCTAAATAATTAAAGAGTATTTTCTAATAACTCAATAGTTCTAGTTAAAATTTTAACAGCTTTTTTGAAATCATTTAATGAAGCATATTCATTATCAGCATGATAAGTTTCTTCTTTACCAAAACCAGTGATTTGAATATCAAAACCAGAGTCTTTTAATTCACGAACCAATGGTAAAGTACCACAGGTTGAAACTGGTTTTAATTCACCTAAAACTTCTTTGGTGGCTTGACCAAGAGCTTTGTAACCATTGGAGTCAATATCACAAGCGAGACCAGAATCACCAAGACTATTCCAAGTGATTTTAACATGACCAACAACACCTTCTTCTGGAACAGAATATTTGCTAAATGGACCACGACTACGGAGATCGGTAATGTGCTCATTGATATCTTTGACAAAACCTTCAATGGCTTCACGACATTTGGCCATATCATAGAATGGAGTCAAACGAATATCACCTTGAATGGTGGCTTCACCTGGAATGGTGTTGAATGAACCAACGATTGGTTTCCAAAGAGTTGGTTTCATGGTGGAGGAGATATCATAATTGTATTTCTTTTCGTCTGGATGAGCTGGGAAAGCTTTGTAGAAACGAGCTTGAACTTCAGCCAAAGCTTCATTGACGAGTTCCAAAGAGTTTACAGTTCTGTTTGGCATAGCAGAGTGCATATTTTTACCATAGGCAGTCAAATTCCAAGTTTGGGCACCACCAGTACCAATGGTTGGTTGCATATCAGCTGAGTCTACCCAATAGACTGGACCATTCTTGAGGTGATTGATTTTACCAGCTCTGTCCAATTCATCGACACCAATGTTTGGAATATCGTCATTTTCTTCACTGACAATGAATACAGCACAAATGCTATGTTTTAAGGCTGGCTTTTCAGTGGCCAATTGAATAAACAAGTCGGTCAATAAAGCGACGTGACCTAAACAATCAGTAGTACCTCTACCATAGAGTTTATCACCTTCAATGACAAGTTTGAATGGATCTCTATCCCATTTGGTTGGGTCAGCTGGGACGACATCTAAATGTGATCCAACAAAAGAAATGGTTTTGTTTTCAACTGTACCTGGGTATTCAATTAAAATGTTACCTCTACCTTCAGCAAAAGCAACTCTTTCAACTTTTAAAACTCCACCTTTTTCTTTGGTGTATGGTTCAAGGGCCTTTGATATATTATTTAATTCTTCAATGTTAGGGATATAAACCATTATATTACACATGAATGTATGTATAGCTAGCTAGTTACCTTTAAAACATGACGACCAGCATTATCTTCAACTGGGACCAATTGGGGTGGTCTGTTTTGGAGAGTCTTAGTTTCACCGATTAATAAGGTTAATAAGTCTAAGAATCTTTTTTCATTTAATTCATAGGAAGTAACTGCTTTAGTCATTTTGTTGTTGTTGATGTAATAAAAATAAAAAAAAAATGATCTTTTTTGAAAAGTCCTCAGAGGTGTTTTTTTGATGATCAAATTTTTACAAAAAAAAATAAAAAATAAAAATAAAATAAATCAAAATAAATTAAGAATGCAATCCATTGTCGCCCCTAAAAAGTAGATTGATTTTTTTTTTTTCTTGAATGATGCTTCTTTTTTACAACCAAGACCCAAAAATAATATCTATCTCTTCAATAAAATTTGTTGGGGGATACTTCCAGAATAGAATAAATAAATCAATTGATTGATTTGACAATGAGCCAAGCTTAATTCAAACTTTTTTCTCTATTTCTTCTGTACATACAGAGACAGATAAATTGTTCTAACTTTTTGATATAATAAATTTCAATTTAAATATTTGAGTAAATGTTTGCTTGGATTGAGTTTCTTTTTAAAATTTCAATGTTGTATTCTCTTGAACAAATAGTCATAAACTATAATATTTATTTGACAAGAAAATTAATTTCATAAACTAATTTGAAATATATTTACAAGTTTTGAGCAAGACCAATGACACCACAGCCTAATCTAGCACCAGCATGACCAGTAGTCTTGGAGTCTTCAAAACCGCCTTGACCTAAATCATCTTTATCAGCGTGAACAATCATAGTTCTACCAACGATGCTGTGTTCACCAAAGAGGGAAATAACTTTATCGGTAATGGTACCTTTGGTTGGACCTTCTGGACCTTGAGATTCAATGTTACCAAGATCACCAACATGTCTGTTCTGTTTTAATGAAAATTTTTAACAAGTTAGTAATTTTAAAATTAAAAAAGTGTATATTGATGATCAATAGATTAAAGATCTTACTTCGTCAGTTGGAGCACCGTGTTCTTTACCGTGTGGATTGAAATGTGGACCAGCAGAGATACAACTATAAATAAATAATATTAGTAAACTATTTATATATTAAAGAAAATAATTGAATATATTTAATTATTTTATATAATAGCAACTAACCCTTGTTGAGTATCACCAAAAGCGTGAACATGGAAACCATGAAGACCAGCAGCTAAACCAGTGATTTCATAATCAACAGTAACTGGGGCGTCTTTGTTTTCTTGAGTAAATTTAACGGTACCTTGGACGGTATCACCTTTAATAACACATACGGCTTTAGTCATTTTTGAAGTTGTTGTTGAAGTTGTTGTATTTAAATTATTACCAATATTATTGACAAATACTAATAAGAGTAAAGAAAAAAAAATGATAAAAAAATAGTTCAAATAAGTTGTCTTCATGTTCACACTCCATGAAAAATTAAAAAAATTCAAAAAAATTCTGTTTTAATTTTATTTTTTAGAAAAAAAAAAAAAACAATACCCCTTTTATATTCAACACAATCTATTATTACCACAACTAAATGATGTGTGAAATTTCGGAATGTGTATTGCAAGAGGTATGTTCGAAACATATTTGGGGTTACAATAAACTTGAATATATCGGTATTTTCTAGATACATATTCTTTTACCATTATGACTATTTATTATACCAAGAGATCTTAATAAAGGATTATGATGTAATAAATAAATAAAATTTTGGTGAGCCTCAGACTCGATCAAATACAAACAAATAACTGTGGAAAAAAAAAATGATCCTTCTCACTCCAAAAAAACTAGAAGTTCAGTTTTTAAAAAGTTTTTCGTTTTTTTTGCAGAGAGGGATCAAATTTTTTTTTTTTTATGAAAATCAGTACGACCTGTTTGCTTATTGTTTGAAAGAGCATATACTATATATAATTACACATAAACAAAAATGTTCAGATCAATCAAATGTTTATCTACTTTTTCTAGGTACATATTATGCAGATTATCTATCACTCTTTTGGTTTCATTTCATTCCTTTTCATTGCGATGAGAACCACACAACCACATTTCATTTTTCATATGAAACGATTTTGATCAAAAATCAGAGAAATGCTAAAAAGTGATTTGAAATCAAATTGAATATATATTAATATAATATATTACATATCATCATATCATTATCATCAATATAGATTGAGTCAAAGACAAACCACTTTATATAATGGTGCTCGTACTTTATGTACTAGTACTGGTGTAGAATTCAAAATTTTAACCAAAGAAGAAAAAGATGCACATGATAAAAAAATTGAAGAATTTGCAGAAAGAATTTGTGAACTCTCAACTCGTGATGTTATTATTCTCACTAAAGCTATTCAAGTATGATATTCAATTATAATAGTGGGTGTAGTATATTTTAGGTTGTGTGATGATTGGTATAGATTATAGGTAGATAGTCAATGTATCAACAGCGGTCTAGTATTGTGATATTATAGTTGAAAGAGAAATCAAACAAGAGTGTATTACATGCCTAAGGCAAAGAGGTTATAGGATTTATTTTGGTTTTTAGTTTCATGTAACATTTTGAAATCTGTTTCACACCCTATTATAAAAAGGAGTAGTAAGATACTATATAGAACAAAAAGTATTTGGTCATTTGAATACTGTATTCATTAGTACAAATGAAAGATTTATCATTGAAATCAAAGTTACAAATAGTAATAACAATCAACAAGATCAAGAATAACAGCAGCAACAACAACAACATACTACATATTACCTATCTACCTATAATCTTTTTTGATCATGATTTCGCAATATACAACAACAATATATTTTACACCTTCTTTCTAATCTCGATAAAAAACACATTAATTAATACATATCTATCATTTATATATAGTCTAAATTAGGTTTACCAGATATTGATTTATCCAATTTGGGCTCTTCTGCCGCCCCAGCTGCTGGTGCTCCAGCTGCCGCTGCCGCTGCTGCCCCAGCTGCTGCCAAAACTGAATTCAGTGTTAAACTTATTAAAGTTGCTGATGGTGCTAAATATAAGATTATTAAAGAATTAAGAGAAATTAAACCATCTCTTTCTTTGATGGAGGTAAGTGTTTTACATATATTTATTTAAATTCAAAAAAGACAAGTGAATTAACATTATTATTATTATTATTATTATTATTATTATTATTATTATTATTATTATTATTATTATTATTATTATTATTTAGTAACTAAAACTTGTAGAAAAACTCCCATCACTCATT